>JAWPHD010015669.1:0-53964 GCA_037043455.1 Cyrtodaria siliqua | reverse complement strand
GGAGAAAGATCTGTAAAAACAATGCCCTCTAATTCAAAAATCAAAACGTTTGGATAAAATGGCAATGCTCCGAGCCAGATCTAATACTGCTTGGAGGTCGAGAAAATTAATATGGCAAATGTCCTATATATTTAACAAAGAGAATGTCATGTCTCTAACCAACAAAGGAGCATTAATAGGCAATATAAGTAAAACACAAAGATGCTCGTGTAGATATAAATACATAAATATTTTTGTGAAGTTAAACAAGAGGCAAAAATAAAAGTGTAGTATTTCTGTAAAAATATGTACATAGAATATATCCAAGATTACGCTCGTAATAGCTGAAGCATTGTGTAATGTAAATGAGATTTACAAGGATGTTTCTGTAAAATATATATAGAAAAAAAGTATGATAATGGACCTTTGGAAACGGCCGAGCACGACACATACGAAATATTGCAGTCTCGGTTTGATTGAGACTGTTCATGAGCGAGTCTGTTCACGAGTACTTTCGTAATAGTCAATCATTGCTTAATGTACATTGTTCACGTTTTCGGTCTTTTGTGTATTTGTGCTTTTATATGCTATGTGAAGAAAAAAAACTACGTGTTTGGTGTGTACATATAATCTATGCATGCAGCTTTATGTGAAAAAATCACTGCTTTTATGATGTGTGCGTAAATATATAGATGTGTATAAATACGATCTCCTATGACGTTTAGGTTATGCTGGGGGAGAAAATGTCATACGGCTTGTTTGGTGTATGAATATATATATGTCTTTATTAATAATTGTGTGTATGCATATATGTAAATATATGTATATATATATTAATACTTGGTACATAACAGAGGTCAGTTAACGGAACAGGTTTAATTTACGTCGATAAGGCGGCGAAACTTCTTGCAAATTATTTGTTTGTAATAATGAAATGTGTTTAACGACTTTTCCATTTTCATTCTACATGTACTCTACTATTCTTTGCTTTCCCTTTAAAGACCCAACTGGGGTATATAAGGGAGGTAATGGCTGGGGTGGTTTCCCTTGTATATTTGAACATGTTTCATGTCAGGGACACTTTTTCTTCAAAAAATCATAAAAAACAGTTATAGTTATCTTTCAAAAAATATATGCTTGAAGTTTAATTGATTTTCTTTCATTATTATGAAAATAGTGTTATATGGTTCTTTCTGATTTTCATAATTAAATAAAATCATCAAACCAAAATTTCAAATTTCAAATTCTTGGGAGGAGCTAAGTATTCATGAGATCATGTGACTCCACTGTTTGTAAACAAATGAACAAGAAACACATGGTAGTATGCTATTGCTGTACAGGTTAGTAAAATGTGTAAAATAAACATGCTTAGCACTTACTTGGATGTTTTTAATTTGTGAAATTCCCAAATACATGTACATTTGTGTTGCAGCATTATATATCCATTTTTTTAAACACTTATTGATGTTTTCATCAGGGACGAAGAGGATTAAGTAATGTTTTCACCAATCGAAGTTTGTATCTTTTTTAAAATGTTAGTATTATACTGTTTGTGTTTTGTTGCTTAAATACTGATGTATACACATATCCTTTTAATGAATAATCTGTGCAGTACATATATTAAAATGTTATCACAATTTTGTTGTGATACCATCAATGACCGGTATACGGCTCTCCTGGTAGATTAGGATAGCGAGACCATACTAAGATTAATACATATTCTGTCATTATCTCTCTTAGAATTCTAACAACTCTCATCTACGTGGTCCCTTTTCATTAATCTGGCCTTTCTAACAAGATACTCAGTTTTGCGCCAAGCATTTCTTCTGTTGAGCATTGACCAACATTTCTTGTATCTTACCCTTCTTGAAATTCTATTTTGGCATGTGGTCTTGACCCACTTCCAAGCATGATTGTTCATGTGTAATCATACATGATTACATGGAGAACAAAAGCATCAACATTTGCCATCAAATCTGTTTCTGTAACATCGTTAATTGATAAAACTTGAGCATCATGTTCCTGCTTTCTTGAATTGAATTAATTGGTAGCTCATGTTGCACATTATCATTATTTTGTTGTACTTCTGATGATTTATTTATTTCAATAAAATTCCAATTGTAATAATTGAAAAGAGCTTCAGCTGTAGGTTTTTGCTCTTCGTTAACTAATAATGATAACACAAATGTTTTGGATGTATCCATCACACACAAAATAATAATATAACAAGTTTTCATCACTTCTAAAACATATCACTTCACCGCATTTTATTAAAATGCCGCCAAAAATGCCGCCAAGAACAGTATAGTGGAGTTCAATTTATATAGGCTGATCAACTATCTATTTCTTTTATTATTTTGAGCATTTAACATAAAATAAACATATTTAGAAATGACTTGCGAGTAATTAGATTACGCATATGTTTGTTTAGAATGTATGATGAGAAATGAATAAAACAAATGGGACAATAAAAGTGCAGAAATGGATACTCTACCTTTCTTTTAATGGAAGTGTCCAATTATGATACAGGCTAATTGGGCCAGTAGAACATGATCCATACAATGCAACCTTATTAAGGGTGTTGACAATAAATAAAATATACTCATTATGTCTGGTATTTGTGGATCAGTGTTGCTGTATACAGATTACACATTCATTAAACATATACTAATAGATGACAATTTGTCAAGGAAAAAAATAAAATAAAAGTACTCAAAAGAATGGTGTAGATCAATTTGGCTGAATTAGGTGTTCCTGTTTTAAAATAATAAAACTAATGAATATCATAAATATAGTTATTTTGTACATTTTTAGTGTATGAGACATACACGTCTACATGTATTTAATCACTTGGAAGAGAAAAGTATGTCGTACCTGTTTAAAACTCATGGGAATTACTAACAATCAACAGGTCAACAATGTGTTTTCTGTCGTCTGCTGCAATCCCAATCTATTTTTAGCTAACACTGTATTGCCACTCACTGATAATACACACACACAGCAGAGTTAATTTATATCCGAAGGTCTGATCGGATGTTGGGTCTTTAAGTTCCAAAACATATGCAAAGTATATGTTCGTTTAATGTGAGAGGGCTAGAAAGTAAATGCAAGCGAGATCAAAAATTTAGTTGGCATAAATCACAATCATATGCGATCTGCTTTTTACAAGAGACACATTTAACTAAGGACGATGAAACTATTTGGACAAAGGAATGGGGAGAGGAAGCATATTTTAGTGGTAATAATACAAATAAAGAAGGCACATGTATCTTAATTAATCCAACATTTCTATTTAACCTTATAAATATACGGACATAGTGGTAGTCTTCAAGCTTTGTAAGTAAGTGTTGACGACAAAGAATTAACAATATTTACGGCCCGAAAGTAGACGAATCATCCTTCTTTGAAAAATTAGAAACTTGTCTTTTACAAAACGAAGAACTTTCTTTTATGCTTGGCTGGGATTTCAATACAATTTTAGATATAAAACAGGACAAAAAAAGACAGAAAAGACACGCATAAAAATATAGAAAAGACATTAACTCAATAAATACAAACAATCATGTTGATATTTGGAAGCTTTTTAACACACAAACACTTCAATATACATGGTATTCAAATACTAAACCACCAATATTTAGTAGATTATAATTCTTTTTAATATCTGACAATCTATTCAAATAAAAGTGTCATAAAACCCGGCTGTAAATCGGTTCACTCTATTACTATCGTAAGTTTTGACTTCGTAAATATAATAAAAGGACCTGGATACTTTAAATAAATAACAGTATTTTATTAAATACTGAATGCCAAAGTGTTATAAGAAATAATATTCAACAAATTGCGGAAATAAACATAGATCCAACCCAAATAATTCATCGGAAATACTTAAAGGCATAATTAGAAACGAAACAATGAAGTATACTAAAATAACAAAAAAATAGATCGCGAAAAAGTGAGTCAATTGATACTAGATATACAAAACATAGAACACAAACTGCAAATAGTACAAAATGATAATGACGTAGAAAACGCTAAAATCCAATTGGAGAATAAAAAACGAGAAATTAATGAACTGATAGATACAAAATAGAGGAATACTAATACGATCAAAAGCACAAATTATAGAACAATGTGAAAAAATACAAACTAATTTTCGAATTTAGAAAAAGAAGAAGGCAGAGAGAAACTCAGCATAAAAATAATCGTAAATAATAAGCTAATTATAAACCAAAAGGAAATACGAAATGCTCAATCAGATTTCCATTATAACCGTTACAAAAAAAAGAGAAACAACATCCTCTAAGTATGACTTTTATAATAAATCAATGAACACTTTAATGAAACAGACATGAATAAATGTAATGGGATACTAACTGAATATGAAATTGATACAACTCTTAAACAAATGAGTAATAATAAAAGTCCAGGATCTGATGGCATCACTACAGTATTTCATAAAATATTTTGGAACGACATCAAAATACCCTTTTAAATTCACTTAATTACTCTCTTCATATTAATAACATGACAGAATAACAAAAACAAAGCATTATAACTCTTCTACCTAGACCAGGGACAGATACTGCTTATATAGAAAACTGGCGTCCAATCAGTCTACTAAATGTAGGTTATAAGATAGCTACGAAATCCATAGCAAACAGAATAAAAATGGTTTTCGAAAGGTAGATATATAGGTAAGAATATAGAGTTATTGTTTGAAGTATTAGACCATGTTGAAGACTACAATCAGCCGGCATTTCATCAGATTTCGAAAAAGCGTTTGATAGTTTGAACCAAGATTTTATTCTTAAATGCTTGAAACATTTTAATTTTGTGACTCTCTTATAAACTGGGTAAAATTGTTTTATGAAGATGGTAAAAGTTGTATTAATAATAATGGATTTCTTTCTGACCCTTTCCCAAAAGAATGCGCTGTACGCCAAGGATGCCGTTTGCCCCCATATGTATTCATTATTTGTATTGAGCTTGTATCTCATGAAATAACAAACAACAAAAATATCAAAGGAATAATTATAAATGATCAAGAAATTAAACAAACTTTATTCGCAGATGATGCATCGTTTCTCATAGATGGATCCAGAAAATCTTTTGAAACCTTAATGGATGTTATAGATAATTTGACAAATATATCAGGACTCTAATTAAATGACTCCAAGCACTAGAGACGAGCTCACTTCAAAAATCGGGATTTAAATATGCCCAAAAACAAATTTTATTGGTGTTCTAATCAGACAAAAGCACTAGGAAATTACTTTCGTATAAATAGAAACAATATAATAGCCTTAAATTGTATCCAAAATTAGAAGATTTAAACATTGTTTGAAAAGCTGGCAGCACAGAAAACTTACGCGTCCCGGAAAAATTACTATCATAAAATGTTTTGCATTCCCAAAAATTGTATATCCTCTGACGGTTCTATCAACCTCTCCAAAAGAAAAAAATCAAACAAATTAATGATTTGATCTGCTCATTTTTATGGGATAATAAACCAGATAAAATAAAAGGAAAGCAGTTATACAGGATTATGAAAATGGAAGAATAAAAATGATTGACATAAATCAATCTCATAATGCATTGAAAGCGAATGAATAAAACGAATTTTAAATTCTAGAAACAATGGCAAATGGAAAGTGTTTACACAAAATAATTAAACAAAGTCGGAGTACAGCTCTTATTTCAGTGCAATTTAAACAAATCATACATTCTTAAATTGTGTCCAAAAGACAACTTTTTTGAGATTTTATATTAGCTTGGAAGGGAATAAAAGAAAATATATGTAACGAAAATGTTAGTCAAGAAATAATATGGAATAATTCAAATATAAAAGTAGGTGGACATACTATCTTCTCCAATAATTTGTTAGAAAGAGGAATTAAACTAATAGAACATATTTTTAACTATAGAAAAAAAGAAGAGTTTTTATACATTTTAGGAGATAAGTGAATTATACCAAATTCCAAATAGACACTTTTTATATGACTTTTTTTCGATAGCATCAAGTATAACTACAGAATTGAAAAAAGAAGAAGATAAAACACGAAAATACTAATGCAGTAAGAAACAAAAGTTTCTTAAAGCTAAACCATCAAATAAATTCTTATACAATGTCCAGATGCAAAAAGATGCAGAAGCTGACGTGGAAATTAAATCACAACAAAAATGGAAAAACGTGTTTACAGATATCGAATGGAAGGCCGTATATATCCCACCAATAAAAAAAATCGACAATAAATATAAAACTAAATTATTTTCAATATAAATATATAATGAGAATAATACTCACAAATAAATCGCTATCAAATACAAAATCGTACACTCAAATATTTTTGAATGTTGTAATAAGGACTTAGAATGCTTAAATCATCTTGTCTGGGAATGTATGCATATTCAACAATATTGGAATGAGCTGCACATATTTTTAAATACGTTAAACGTAAACATCGATTTCAGTCTAAGAACCATCTTTTTCGGAATTCAAAGACATGAAAGTGCTATATATATGATAAACAATTCAATATTTTAAGTGAGAATTATTTTATATTCATTAACAAAATGTATGTTTAAAATCTGTGCCCGAATCAAACAACGATGAACAATTCAGAGAGCCACGATAATAAATGGAGAAACTTCCAATAAATAAGCTGGTATTAATTAAATTTTGCTATAATACATTACCAAAGACAACAAAATGAAAAGCAAAGCAACTTTCTGTTCTGTCCGAATTCTCTTCTTTTGGTTTTAGATTTCATATTCTTCTTTCAAACCTTAAATAATTATGGTATCAACATTCTCTTCAGTTATCTTCTTCCATAAACAAGAAAATTATTTCATCATAAATATACAAATCAAAAAAGAAGTGTCCCCTTTTTTTAGTGTATTCCCATAGGCCAGATTTTGAGGGCGTAGGACAGCTTGAAGAGCGCTTTAATTAAACAATGTTTGATGTTTTTAAGCACACTTCACTGATTACTAAATATTCCTTTAAACAGTTTCAAATTTTGCTAAGCAGTAATATTTTATGGATGCTATGGAAACCTTAAAGGGAGGTAATGTCATGATGTTTGTTAATCAAAAGATGCTACCTATACAATCAATGTTGTGTTGTTCTGTGATTCTTTCGAAAGCATCGTATAGAGCATATTGCCTTGGACAAATTGAGATAATATTTGTAGGATTTTATGTGTTTTCACGAAAAATGCATAGTTTAAGAAAAAGGGGGATAACTCCCTGTACTGAACTTTTCAAAACAATCTATTTTTTTGGACTGTAGGTGGTGGTCGATCTAATTATTCCATATACATCATTTATTATTTCCTGTTTTGCTGTCTCTATAATAAGGGAAAGAAAAACCGTACTTTTTATTTTTGCTGAGTATATAAACTGTATTGTAAAACAAGTTTTATAAATAACGAATATTGTATACCATCTTCTAATTCTTATATAATGTATCACATGAATGATGAAATGAAACATTTTATAACACAAAATCAATTCCCTTAGTTCGCTGGGGTGATGCTAAACTAATTACTGTAAGAGTCATTTTGGGTCTTTATTAGGTTTATGGTTGTTCATGAGGTGTTCAGATTATAACGTAACACTTTTGTTTAAGATATTATTTTTCAGCGGATGTGATTATCATAAAAGATGCGTGAACTGGATATGTGAAACTGTCATTTAGAACATATACATTTAGAAATAATTTCCAATTTCACGTGGTTCGCTTTAAACTATATTTTTAATTAGTCGCATATTATTTCGCAATATTTAACCTAGATATGTTTCTATTGCCGTAGAGTTATACCTTAAACCACGTAATTCCACTAAATGCATGTCATAAATAATTAAAACCGTGTTTGCAATATGTTTCTCTTTAAGACAAAAATATAAATGTTGAATTAAAAGTCCGAACTTTATCGCAATATTAAGAAATTTGCAGATAATATGACAGTTTGATCATATTTTACAGACGATTTTTATAATTTAACCAAAATAAACATATTATTCACGTGTGAGACAAAAATGTGAATATAGACTGGGCACATTTTTTGAATTTGTGAATGTTAGCGGCATTTGTTAGTAGAAGTGTTATCTTGGTGTTTTTATACTAATTTGGGTATGCTGAGTTCAATTATGGTGGATACCAACATGATATATAGGGTCCTATAGAAACCACAGCGTCCGAACGTAATGGCATCGTAGGTCCGCACTGTACTGCAAACAAGGACTAGAAACTACAATGAAAGAGACAAAAAACAACAGAGAGGGTGGTGAAGACAGGGTTACCGACTTGGAACGGCGGTCAGTAGGCAATAAGGCCTACTGGTTAGCTTGAATCGATTTTATATGCGCACAATCCTCGCTATTATCCTGTCCTCAGCGCCCAAATAGACAAGACAGTGTAAACAAAACTACATCCCATCAAAAGGAATTCTCTAACAATAAAGTCCACATCCAGAGAAACTAACTAAATATACACATACAAAATAATAAACATCTCAGGATGTATCCAGAATCGTACTGAACAACCATAGTAGTTGCAGCTAAAGAGAAAAGCAATCTAGGTACGATCAGAAAACCCGAGGGACGAAAGCTCATGCACCCACCTCCCTTAGTTAGGGTTTCAGTAGGTACAATCATAGAGTCCCAAGAGGTAGTCAAGTCATCGCACAAGTGAAAAGTGAAGCGTAATGACTGACTGTAGAGGGGTCAATCACTAAACATGCAGTGCGCTGTAAAACCAAAGGGTTATATCCTTTTCTGACGAACTACCTGATTAAATTTGTAAAGCGGTCAGGAAACCCGTCAGACCCTTTTAACTTACGAAGTTTATAGACCACATCTCCATAAAATGAGGGTTGTGATATGCCTAGTCGCAGAAGTGTTTTAAGGTTGGTGTTGTACTATTCCAGCAGGCCCTCGTTGCGGCGGTAGAATTTAGAGAAAGATCTACGTAGTTTGTGATAACGAAAACCCTGCTGAACAAGTTTACTTGTAATAACTTGATTTCGATCATTGAAGTCTATAACATCATTACACGCTCTAGCAAATCGAATGAGCTGGGAGATATACACCCCATATGAGGTAGCACGAGGTACATCTCCATCCAGGTGTGGATAGTTAACAATGTTAAAATTGAAATCATCTCTCTTATCATAGATTTTAGTATGAATACAATCATTTGAAATCGAGAGATGAAGATCGAGAAATGCTGTTACCGTATCCGAACTGTTGGCTTTATTCAACATGAGCTCTGGTGGATAAATGTTAGTAACCATATGAGCAAAGAACGGATTATCAATATTGAGTATGTCATCAAGATACCGAGAAGTATTATTAAAGGCATCAATAATTTCACCCTGGCTAGCAGGTCACAAACTCAACATAAAATCTCTTTCATAGCAGTACAAAAACAAATCTGCAACAAGTGGCGCACAGTTAGTACCCATAGGAATACCAACAACCTGGCGGTAAATAGTTTTACCGTATCTTATAAAGATGTTATCCAGAAGAAAAGATAAGGCTCTACAAACATCAATACAAGTCCACATATTATACTTATCAATGGGGGGCGTTAGTAAAGAAAGCCCTGACATTATTACAAGCTAAAAAAGTTGTACCTTCTCTAGCAAATGCCTTCTGAATAAGCTGAAGCAATTTTTCTTTGATAAGATTATGTGGTAGTGTAGTATATAGTGTAGAGATGTCGTAGGTGCTTAGAGAAGAGGCATGAAAATGCTTACACCGTAGTTTGTCAAGAACTTCTCCAGAGTTTTTGATAGACCAAAACAGATTGATTCCTGAGTTCTCGAAGGCCTTTCCGCAATATTTTACAATATGTTCTTTAATCGCGGAAAGTCAGGAAGTCAATAGTTTTGATATATTGGTCGTGGTACATGAACTAGAATTAGCGATAAAACGTGCTTTGTAAGGAATTTTGTGAAGTTTGGGTATCCAGTACATTGTAGGGAGCTTCGTCTGCTTACTAATTACAGAAACCTTTATAGTCTCCATAAAGGTCACATGCTGGGAAACAATGTCCGTCTCCAGCAGAGGTGTAGTTAGATAAGCAGAAGTGCTCGCTAGCTCAGCATTCAAAGTATTGATATAATGTAATCCTCAGACAATAGATATTTTGTTGGAAGCTTTGTCTGCTGGAACTAGAGCAAGCTGAAATTTGACAGGAAAGGCAATTTTTGGGACATTTCATTGTTTCTTGATAATTTTACTGGGAACGTGTGGAATCTTATTTTTAAAACAAACATTTTACATATGTTTTCAACTTTCTCTACATATTTTTGCTTCATCTACATTGAATTTTCATAGGAATATTATTTCACGCTGAATTTTAACCGGAAATGTAATTTTTGGAACATTTAATCATCTTTTGATGATTTTACTGTGATATTTTGGAATATTTTTTTAAAATAAACATTTTACACTAGTCATCAATTTTCTCTATATATTTTGACTTTATATACATTTACTTATCATAGGAATAATATTTCAAGCTGAATTTTGACAGAAAAGCCATTTTTTTGGGCATTTCATTGTTTTTTGATAACTTAACTGAGAATTTTTGGAATATGTTCTAAAATAAAGATTTTACTCAGTTATCAATTTTCTCTACGTATTTTGACTTCATATACATTGACTTATCATAGGAATAACATATCTAGCTGAATTTTGACTGGAAATGCAATTTTTTGGACATTTCATTGCTTTTTGATAATTTTACCGGGAGTTTTTGGACAAAACAATTAAAATAAACATTTTACACCATTTATCAAATTTCTCTACATATTTTGACTTTATATACATTGACTTGTCATAAGAATAATATTTCAAGCTGGATTTTGACAGGAAATGCAATTTTTGAGATATTTTATCATCTTTTGATAATTTTACTGGCAATTTCTGAAATATTTTTATGAAGTAAACATTTTACACCAGTCATCAATTTTCTCTACACATTTTGTTTTCATATACATTTAAACTTGCCATAGGAATAATATTTCAAGCAGAATTTTGACGGAAAATGCTTTTTTTTTTTGATTATTGTACTGGGAATGTGTGGAATATTATTTAAAACCATATAGTTCACACTATTTATCCTTAGTCTTTATACTTAATGACTGAACCAGCTTCATACTTACATAGGAATTAAGTGTCTGTTGTGTGACCCCTTTTTGTTTATACTTATCCTGTATTCATACAAGTCAGTCATGCTGCTTGGAAGCACACATTGCTGTACTTTTTTAATTCGACAATTGTATTTGAGCCATCTTCAGCAGGGGGTGCTGCACTGTTTTTCTTTCCTTTTTTGCAAAAAATAAGTTCAGTACAGCTAGTTGGAGGTATAGAGCTTACATACATCATGATTGGCTAAAGACTATTGTCACCACGTGTTCATTCCATTTTCACTGGCACACGTAGCTTTGGTATAGCACAGTCACCGTGTTTCGTTTCCAATATTGATAGTGCACCAGTCCCGTAACAAGTGAAATTACTTGTTGGACTATGATCACCGTGTTTTAAGCTCACTTATGAAGCCAACAGCAGATCCAGAAGGTTGCTTTGGTCGTCCGAGGCATATCTTGTACCGTTTTGGTCTGAGAAATTGATTTTTCAAGTGATAGACAATAAGGAAATTGTTGCAGCTGATGACCTCATAGACAAATTTGAAACACTGTCATCACTTATTAAAGTACAAGTGATTTCACTTTTCTGCGATCATCAGAGAGAAAGCTCATACACATTATGAAGATGTCTGCTCTCAACGCCAGTACAGCACTGTTTCCTGCTACTAGTATATCATTTCCCGCATGTACAGTGTCAACAATGGTGGCTTTTAAAAAGCAAGTCGAAGTAAAGGCGTTATATTCCAACTGACGCTTTCTTTAACAATCTAACCTACCAATGGGATCTGCGATGGCCTTTTGCCATTTTCATGCATTAACAAAATGAAACACCACTTCCTTTGCAAACCACACCAAGCAGATACCATGGAATGGTATTTAAAGAGCACCATAACCTATTTAATAACTTAGGGAGGGAGACCTTACAGAAAACACCATCAAGACTGCAAAGAATTGTGTCTGCAGAATCTATAATGTGCAACAGACGGAATATGTAGACTTGAATGCTACTTACCCTGTCCGATCTTTTTATATTTCTTTTTATTTCACTTGTTACAGGTGATGCATTATCAAACCATTATACGGAAACAGACTGACTGTACTAAACCAGAGCTTACAGTGCCATTGAACATAGGATGGACTCATTGGGGCAATGGTCTGCAACGATCATTGATGTTGTTAAGTTCTTTATCTGCAACTATATGTATTATACATATAAAATGAATACTGTAGGATCCGTCCCTGAAAATGCCGCAAATCCATTTAAAAATGCTCAAAGTGAGTAGCATGGAGGACTGTGTATAAATACAGCTAAAATATGAACAAAAAGAAAATCACAAGACATTGGATACATTTGTAGAAATATTTGGGTTGAATGGTGTTTTATGTCAGTTTCAGCACATTTTTAGGCTATATATGACAGTCGATGTTATTTTTATTCTTTCTTTTTTAAATCGTAGTGGAGGCAGACGACCCACTTTTTCCTGGCTAGAACCAGTACTGTATATATAGCTCCCGTCATCCATAAGAACCGACAATTAAGTACAAAAAAACAATAAACAATGTGAACCATATTGTTATAAGGTATTCCAAAAACAAATATTAAATAAAATATGAAAAAATTCACCTTAGGTAAAAAATATGGAATATTATTCCCGTGAAAAGTCAATGTATTTGGAGTCAAAATATACAGAGAATGTAAAATCATTTTTTAATATATTAAAAAATCCCAGTAAAACCATAAAAAAAAAATGACATGTCCAAAAGTTGCCTTTCCTGTCAACATTCAGCTTTAAATAGTATTCTTAATACAAACCAATATATATGGAGTCAAAATATGTAGAGACAGTTAGCAATTAATGTAAAATGTGTATTTAAAAAACGTATTCCAAACATTTCCAATAAAATTATCAAAAAAAAATGTAATGTCCAAAATAGTGCCTTCCTGTTAAAATTCGGCTTGGAATACTTTTCATGTGAAAAGTCAATTCATATGATGTACAAAATATGTAGAGGAAATTGATGGCTGATGTAAAATGTTTCTTTTAAAAAAATATTCCCAATATTCCCAGTATAATTATCAGGAAACATTGAAATGTCCCCAAAATTGCCTTTTCTGTCAAAGTTCAGCTAGAAATATTATTCTTACGATAAGTCAATGTATATGAACTCAAAATACATGGAGAACATTGATAACTGGTGTAAAATGTCTATTTAAAAAAATTATTCCAAAAACTCTCAGTAAAAATATCAAAAGATGATAAAATGTCCCAAAAATTGCATTTCCTGTTAAAATTCAGCTTGAAATATTATTCCTGTGATAAGTCAATGTAAATGAGCTCAAAATATATAGAGAAAATTGATAACTGGTGTAAAATGTTAAATTAAAAACAATAGTCAACAAATTCCCAGTAAAATTATCAAAAAACAATGAAATGTCCCAAAAATTGTCTTTCCTGTCAAAATTCAAAATGTTGTGCTGTTGATTTTATTAATATTGAGTTCTGCTCAACCCGGGGCTAGAGGGCGTGAGCGGTAGCTAGCATAATTCACTACCGATCATGAACAGTCTCAATCAAACCGAGACTGCAATATTTCGTATGTGTCGTGCTCGGCCGTTTCCAAAGGTCCATTATCATACTCTTTTTTAGTATCCACCATAATCGAACTCGGAATACCCAAATTAATATAAAAACACCAAGATACCACTTTTACTAAAAATGCCGGTAACCTTTTACTGAGAGCTCTTCTATAGAAATAAGTCTAGTCTAATAGTTACTGTTGCTGTATTTTTTTTCGCTTACGTATAAGAAACTAATGTCTTATTTTTATAGAGGAGGAAATGATAACAATGTCTTCAGCTGATGTTTCGAACTAGAAGTTTTCATACATATAAAGTCGTTTTCATTTTCAAAATCGAAGGTGATGTTAATTTTCGCTGAAATCTTGAATATTGACAAATAGCAAACAAAAATGCATATTCCACCTTTCTACGTCCTCATATGGTCATATTAGACTACTATAACATTAAACTACAATTTAATAGCAGCTTTTGTTTTAATTTATATTGCAGTTAATTTTATAATTGAAGATATTTGTTTTAAAACATCATTCGCTACCCTTTTCTAAATATACGGAAACAGCAAAATTAGATAAAAAAAAAAAATCATGTCATAAGTTTTATATCGAAGGAGTCATTAGACTTGCCATTAAAATAAACATATTCGGGAAGAATGTCGAGATATTTAATTTAGCTAAACAATGAAAGTGTTACGTTAAAATGTTAAACCTCCTGTATAGGGATAACGCAGGCCATTCTCCAGGAGACGGGACTGTTTTTGGAGGCGTAAGTGTTATTGTATAGTGAAAGCCAAAAATTACAGGTGGATTCAGGCATACGTTTAAAAAGTTGATATGATCTATTATCTGGTCCACGATGGAGTTCTTTCTGCTAAATATAGCATCTGTGAGTTCAAACAAAGGAAACGGTAAAATGAGTGTAGAACCCGCATTATCTTTCTTTGCATCATTTATTTTATTTTTAAAATCAGTATTTTGGAAATCAACTGCGGGTTTAGAGTGGGTTTCTTTACTTGTGCTTAGTTTTATGCTGATAAATTTGCTTTATCTTTATTTGTTGTTACAGTATGCAAAGTAGTTTTTAATATAAGAAAACGATTTATTGTCACGGATTCTATTTCTGTTTGTCCTAAACGTTTACATGGAATTGAAGCCTTTAATGATATCTCTCGGTATCCGATGACATACGTAACATTGACAATCCTTTCTTTTCTACTGTGGTTAATAATATCTATCCTAAAGAACTTCAATTCATCAAAGCTAACAGTTCTGATACTGTCGCTTCTTTTCTAGATTTACAACAATCTCCCCACTTAGATGTAAATTATTTTATGTTTGTGATGTCATTTCTTGCTTTTTATTCATATTTGTTGTTGTTTTTTTCTGTTCGTGTTTGTGATTGTGGTTGATTATGGTCCTTGAATGCTACATTTCCTGTTCGACTTTTATATCTACTTTTGGTATTGTATTGTTTTGTTTTAAAGAACGTATTGTAATAAATGATTCCCAGTTATTTTTCTTTGCTTGTGCTACAGTTTGTTTTGATTCGTATTCAGCAATTTTATAATAAGTTAAGTTTGTTTTGGACTCAGTCTGTCCTTAATTAATAAGACATTATTTACGTTTCTTGACAGCTTGCTTACATTTTAGATTTCACCATGGGACAATTTTTTTTCAGTATTCTAAAGAGTATCTGTAAAGATGTTGAATATATTAATGTCTTCAGAAAATTTCCTCTGTATTTATATCTTTGCATAGTATGTTGAAGAAGTCCCAGTCTGCTTTATTGTAATTAAATGTGTATTTTGATTGTAGTTTCCATGTAAGATTTTCTCACTATTGAGTTGTATTTTATAAAGATGGGATGTAAGGTCGTCTGTACTGTTCTGAATGCGCGTTGGGGAACCGTCATTAAGAAGAATAAGGTTAGATTCGTCAATCTTTGTTAAAATAGCTTTACCTTTTTTATTTGAGTAATCGAAACCCCATGCTTGATGGTGAGCGTTGAAATCCCTGGTCAATACAATATATTTTGGTTTATGCTCGTTTATTGCTTTCGTTATGGTTTTGAGTAATTTATTATTACATTTTCTTGAATATATATTGGATAAAAAAGTTCTTAACATATTTCAAACAGCTGAACTTCTATAGTTGTATTGTTAGTGTCGTCCACTGGATTTGCGAATTCTATGCTTTAAAATTGATATAATTTCTAAATTAGACAGCAAATCCTCCACAGACATTTTCATTTCTGCTTTTATAAAATTTAAACTCGTGTTGGAATCCGGGTATTGTCTTAAAGTTATGTTTATTAAATTTGCTTTCCTATATACATAATATATATAATTTTATTTATATCTGCGTTTAGATGACGGAAGATATATGTTGGTCATTCATATTTATTTTTGTAATCTGTCTTTTAAATGCAGGTAAATATAGTTTAGATTTTCGGGGTTTTTAAGTCCCCTTTAATGCTCCTTGTATTTTCTTTTTCTTGGGAGTTTGATGAGACTGGGTATATTGGAATGATTTACTCTATTTTCCTGGATGGTTATCACTGGTGTTACTGGGGAGCGGGAGAGCGCTTGTTAAGGGTTCTTCAGATTTGCTATCTGCTACTTGTTCTAAGATTTCTCTGTATGTGACGTTTATGAGCAAGAGGCCTGGCGGTCTGGATTGATTGTTATTTTAGTGAGAGTTTCGATGTCAGAATCTGTTTTATTGGAGTCGTGGGAAATTAAAATTATAAAAGAAGATGTTTGGGGTCGAAGCGTTTTCATTTTGAGAATTATTTTGTTATTGGGGGTGGTGGGACTTGTGGTTTCGTCGAACCTAGCTAAGTCAAGGATAGATATATTCAGAGTACTATGTTCTGATGACTATGTTGAGTTAAACTCACTTTCCGATGGGTCTTGATAATGAATGACGCTTATATACTCGATTTCACCATGAGCTGGTGAACATGAAAACACACATTTACAATGGTATGCAATGTAAAAATAAGTATAAAAGTCGAACAGGAAATACAGCTTCCACAGAACACAGTAAACCCCAAAACACGCAAAAGGACAAACATGAAAGGCAATGTTAATAAAGAACAAAGGCATACAACGTCACAAACACAAAAATGGTTGACAATAGAGGTATAGTATAGCTCATGTAGCTTTAGTTGAGGATATAACTAGACGGATGCAAGAGTTGTTCTCATAGCGTTTATATTAGGAGAACAAGAGCAACAGGAGTCGTCCTAGTTGTTGGATATGAAATTATGAAATGAACAGTTGGTAGCTATAGGAATGTACCAGTTTAAGGCAGCAATCGGTGTCTCTAAGATTTACGATATATATACTGAAGCGAAAAAGAAATGCAACTCGGGAATTTCCCCTATACAATATCGAATGGCAAATGGCTACGTAAGACCATTCCTTTCGGGAAAAAAATAAAACAACACATAACGCAGCAATTAGTATTCCTTCAAAGTTTCATTATTGACAGAGTACGCATTTGGCTCAAGCATGTGCGCAAACTTAGGATGCAAAATTTTGCAAACTCTTTACGTTAAATACAGTACTGAAATTGTTCAATTGTTCAAAGAGGAACTTTAACATTTATGAATTTCTTGTTAGAAAGTGTACTGTGATTAAATGTCTACAACTTCACAGATGTGTCCTTTCTCTAACTAGTGCAATTTTTTTGCAAAACATCTTGGTATTTCTTTGGAATATTATGTGGAATTAAGAGTGCAGTATATACAATATATAGCGGTAATTCCCCGGTTACGTTTCTTTTTCGCTTCAGTATAATATCCGTTATTAAAGGAAGTGTGGTTTTTGAGAGAATGTGCATTAGCTGATAATTCATCGAAAAGAGCTGTTAAGCATATGTTTGGAAACTTACATTTTTTATATTTAATTGCATTCATTTAATAGTTATTCAAAAAGAAATGAATATAATAAACACTATATGGATCGTGACTACATCAACGACTATAAACGAAACTATAAGATCTGGTATTACATGTGTTGAGTTATTGATTTATTATACCATTGTATAACAGCATCCGCTGTCACATTGCACAATGACTCTAGTATAAAGCGAGACGATTGTTTAGATCGTCAGAGTGCTCACAAAATAAATTCACAGAATAAATATATAGGACAGACTTAAATAGTTCGTTTTATATAACAAATATGACATATTAAAGTTGGATAATATGTATAAATGCTATACAATGGATGTCATTTGATAAAATCAATGCATTCGGAAACAATTCGTAAATAATTCATAATAATAAGTTGAAAAGACCTGAATACAAATTCATTTTTTCAATCAGTAGTTATTTAGAAACAATAGTATTAGTCATATAGTTTAGTATGCAGATATTATCAATGAACTTAATTAAACATAGTACAAAAGTGTTTATATCTAAGGTAAATATATTACTTACAAAGTATTGTTGCAGCATACAGTATTAAAAGTAGTATACATTCAGAATACATGACCGTTTGGTGATTTCATGTTCCTGAAATGTAAATATTGTTTTATATGTTATAAAGTATTTAAGGGGAAATTTACCTATTCGAAAATGTAAGGGTAAGCCTATGAACTATGTATATTTGTAAATGTGAAGATATTTGCGATTTGAATCTGATTTGTGTATTGTTGTCATGTAAACATGTATTAATAACGCCTAAATATGCCTATGTTTGACGTTTTTCATTATCGTCGCGTTATGCTCAATGTTCAACGCGTGTATCAGCACAGAGTGTTAGTATAGTTGTAGGGTGCCAATATGTCCACAACGTGCCAATGTGCCCGCGGACCTCACGTCAGTGTCAAATATGTCCGCGGCAAATTTAGGGGCGTCTCAAACAAGTTAATTTATGATATTGATCAGTAAAGATCGAGCGGTAGGTCAGAAATAATATTGTGCTAACTAGTTTTTTCATGGATAGGGTATATTAAAGTAATAATATAGACATATGTAGGGTATTGATAAGCATATGAGGATTTAATTTATTTATTTAATTATTTTTGTATATGACACCTTAAACTCGACTACCAAACCATGTTGGCAGTCTATTCCAACTCTGAAACATGACATACAGACAGACGTTTAAACCTTATACTCGAAACAATAAAATGTGATCACACACACACTCCTCTGTTAATGTTAAATCTATCTAATATCTATTATGCGCGATTATGTTGCGTTATGTTCTATTATGTTCCGTTAATATCTAACACAATTAACAATAATTTAGGTAATTTCCCAATAAAACATTATACTTACATCACATTCAGAGATAATAGATCTCTATCCATTCATAATAATTTAGTGACTAAACTTTTACTGATTTGTGACAAATCCTCGTTTATATATGAATATAACACGGAAAATAAACATGTTTTGTAGCCATTGGTTTTATAAACATAGTATTATTTTAGTTCCCTATATATATGTCGTAGGTAAAAAACTCCATGAAAACAGCGCAGTTCGCCTATTCGCTTTGTTAGACTACTTTTTAATACACCTGTCATATACAGTTAAAAATCTCTTATGCTTTGGTATATGTCAATATGAACAAATGAGAACGGTGATATTTTAAGATGATAAATAAAGGGGAAGCTGGTAAAGTGGTGGACGTGGGTGACGATTGTCATGGAAAAATAATTAACACAAAATAAAATTCGAAGGAAATATAGTACGAGTATATGGTACGTAACACATACAAAAACAGTGGAAGTCTGTGAATTGTGAAATGTATGCACTAGATATGGTTGGAGAAATAGTGGGTTAATAATTGAGATGGGCAGATGTATCCACATTGTACATGTGAACTATATCTGCAACACAGACAGTTGAGAAACATTTTTAAAAATCACATCCTTATCTAGCATTTTTAATAACTTCAAGCAATTATATCAATATTCATATCTTTAATCTATGCTCCTAAAATGTCGTATTTTGTTCAGTATATTAAACCCGTTTGTCTAGAGAGTACTTGACGCTTAGATTTTCTGTATCATCTGTATTTTACACTGCAGATGTATGCTAAAGCAAAGAAAAAAATATTTTTCAAATCAAAAATTGCCTAAAATTGAAAAGAAATATAATTATTTTTTATTTTCCTTTTGTCTCTAGGTCCGTGAGCTTTCAGGGGAGATAATAGAGGTGTGAGACCTGAAAGTGTAATACGTTCGACTCAAAATAAACCGGAGATCATAGGTTCTAGCCTCAGTGACGCCATTTGGTTACTTTGGTGTTAAAATGTGCTCCCTTTTCATTGCAATGATAACCTTTAAACGTCTGTTTCCATCATTTTTGCTTTATTTTTTATCACCGAGTTTGTTTACAGATGACTTTGTAGCATTATTGTTGGTCACTTTATCATTGACCCCGAACATACACGGCTTTGTACCTCGTCTATGGAAATGACATGCAGTGTATGTGCTAAATTCATTTTGCTCTATATATGTGTTCCCTAATAGGTACCTAGTTAATGATGTCGCAAATCAGACCCGTTGCTACACTGAGGCACACTGTTCACACTAAGGCGACTGCCTCGGAGTTGCTTCGGTCGGAGTTGCCTTGTGTTATAATGGTAAGCCAATAAGCAGAATTAACGATACAAAGTTTTTAACGAAATCATTCTGATTTAAGATAGCTGTAAAGCTTTTTTGAAACAAGAAGGCTGAAATAAACTTAAAAGCTAAACATTATTAATTTAGAGGGAGGTGGGGACAAGCGAATATATGTATTTGCCTAGCACACGTTTTAATGAACAAAATACATGTAGCAACTTTTCAATGTCATATGACCAATGTTATGCACGGTGGACAATACAATTTCCAGACACAAGAACATGACTGTTTGATTTTTGGGGATTGAACATTTCAAGTAATGCGAAAACAAATGCATCTTTTGGGGTGAGTGAGAGGGGGCGACATATACTCTGCCACCCTCCCATCTTGACAGATTATTGCATACCCCCTAATCCCCCACCTCTGTTTACGCCTACATTTGATAATCGATTCTTGCATTTAAGTTTGACTACGTTCTAAGAAGACCATTATTGTCAATGGTGGACATAAGTGCGCATAAATTTCAGCTTTCATCATTACTCCAAAACAATATACACTTAAGAGATATGAAAACGCGACACGGTAATTTCCGCTATATATTGTATATACTGCACACTAATATTCCAAAGAAATCCCAAGATGTTTTGTAAAACATAAGTAGCAGTTAGTTAGAGAAAGGTCACAACAGTGATGTTGTAGGCGTTTTAATCACAGTACACGTTTTTATCAAGAAATTCATAAATGATAATGTACCTTTCTGAAAAATTGAGCCATTTCAGTACTGTATTTAACGTAAAGGGTTTGCAACATTTTGCATCCTAAGTTTGCTCTCATGATTGAGCCTAACGCGTACTCTGTCAATAATGAAACTTTGAAGGAATACTAATAGCTGTGTTATGTGTTGTTTTAGTCTTTTTCTCCGAAAGGAAAGGTCTAACGTAGCCATGTACCACTCGATTAACAGCTGCATATTACACATACAATATATAGCGGAAATGCCAGTGTTGCGTTTTCATATATCTGGAGTGTATATTGTTGGGGTCGATGGATTTATCTCCTATTTAAGGCAGGTACCCGCGATGAGCTGAAGTCATCCACAAACCGACTGTTGAAAAGCTAAATTAATTTAAAACGAAGCCGCCATTAAATCTTTAACGAATTTTATATCTAAAGGAAAATCATGTGAAATGATGCATTACAGTATACATTTTGAAATATATAATCAACGTTTAGCAATCTGATAAATCGTTAATGTTAAAGCTCTTGCTTGCGTAAAATTACTTGCATTTTTTGTGTTATAACGTCTACTTTGTTCGTTTCAAAATTGAAATTTATTTGAACGCATATGTTCTTAAATTATATTGTATTCGACAATATGTCACGGTGGTTGTAATTTTGTGATTCCAGGTTCGAATTCTTATTGATGTAGAAAAAAGTTATTTGTGAATGATGTGACCAAAATAGTTAACCCATTAAACAAAACCGTGTTTGATACTTTTTCTCCATAACATAATTATTATTTTAGTGACCTTGAAAACATTGTAACGATACTCAAAATCAAATACTCAAAAATGTCATCAAAAATGTCTTTAAAAATATCCGGTGGAGGACATCCCGGACCTCCCGACTAGATTTTAATCAGTGCTTTTCAAACTCTGGCTACGGATCTGCCGCTTATGTGCCGCTTATGTCGCTGGATAATTGACACAAATATGTATATGTTTATCCAATATGTTTCTTGGGATAATTTGAAATATAAGATTGTATATGTTCGCTTGTTTGTGTGTATGTCGCATACATTACAATACAATCTATGCCTTTGAGTGTTGCGTATTTGAAGGTTATTGCTAATGTGTATTGGATATTTTTATTCAGTCGATTTTACTTCGACCGACCATTCACTTTGTATACTCTTATTCCTGGTGCAGCGACATTGGCTAATGTTCGTACTTACTGAAGCGATAGCCACCTCTTGCGCGAACAAAATATGTATATATTCGGAAAACAGCACATAATCCCAGTCTAGCAAAATTAACTTATACTGTTTTCGTTAAAATGACATGTATTTATTTTCGAGCCTATTGTATTTGAGAGGTGAGGGCTGGTTGGGGAAAGAATGTGTATAGGTTACTCTAAATCACATACAATTTCGTGAGAAAATGTTGATATTCAATTTTGTGTCATCCCAATTGTGTACGGAGCCAGCATATTAACACATTAACTCACGACAGGTATTTTATTAGTTGGGGTTTGATTTGATTTTTGTTTTAAAAGCAATGATTATCAAACAGTTTACACAGTTAACTTGGTTGTGTTTGTTGCTTCCAAAGGATCTCCTCTATCAGTATTTATTATTGTTAATTTGCTGTTTTTTCTTTCCACACCTTCCCTGCATTCATGTGTGACCGTTTTTAGATCACCTGAGCCGAAGGCTCAAGGTAATCTATTGGATCACTCTTCGTCCGTCGTCCGTCGTCCGTCGTCGTCGTCGTCGTCGTCAACTTTTCTTCAAACGACTTCTCCTCAGAAACCTCTTGGCTAATTTTGACCAAACTTCACATGGGTGATCCTTAGGTGAATGCTATTTAGATTTGTTAAAATTAGGTCAACACAACATCCAAGATGGCCGCCATTACCATATATAGTCGAAACCTTAAACAATCTCCTTGTCAAGAACCACTGGACAGATTCAACAGTTTTTCTTTTAAAATGATCGCCAAGGCCTAGGCTTTTA
Organism: Cyrtodaria siliqua; assembly: GCA_037043455.1. Classification (NCBI taxonomy): domain Eukaryota; kingdom Metazoa; phylum Mollusca; class Bivalvia; order Adapedonta; family Hiatellidae; genus Cyrtodaria; species Cyrtodaria siliqua. The sequence continues at coordinate 30,927 of JAWPHD010015669.1, read as the reverse complement.
AGTTTGTTCAAATGAAGTCCCCGGAATCAAAAATGGTTCCAAAGTTTGTATATTGAGATTTTGTATGTTTTCTATATAGACATATAGGAAAAAAACTTAAAATCTTCTACTCTGAAACCACAAGGCCAAGAGCTCTCATGTGTTACATGTAGCATCAGCTTATGGTCCTCTACTAATTTTGTTCAAATGGTGACCCTGAGGTCAAAGTTGTCCTCGCCCCGGGGGTCACAGTTTTACATAGATTTATATAGGGGAAAGCATTAAAAAATCTTCTTCTCGTAAACTACAAGAGCCAGAGGTTTGATATTTTGTATTTACTATAAGCTTATGGTCCTTTACCAAGTTTGTTCAAATAGTGACCATCGGGTCACATTTGGCCCCGCCCCAAGGGTCACATGTTTTACATAGACATGTATAGGGAAAAACATAAAACTCTTCTTCTCTGAAACTGCAAGAGCAGACGTTTAATATTTTGCATTTGCTATAAGCTTATGGTCCTCTACCAAGTTTGTTCAAATGGAGACCCAGGGGTCACATTAGGCCCCAACAAAACAATCTTCTCTGGAACCACATGACACAGAGCTCTCATGTATTACATGTAGCATCAGCTGATGGTCCTCTACTGATAAATACTGATAAAAGTGATCCTTTGGGAGCAACAAACACAATTAAGAGAATAAAGCAGCAGACTCGGTTTTATTGAGTCTGTTCATGAGAATTAATGAATGAAGCAACACCTCTCACGCCCCCTAGCACCGGCTTAAGCGGTATTCTACGTCAAAGTCACCTATATTGGGCTCGTTGGTCCCAAAGGACCATTAAAAATAACACTACTGATTCGACGCACGGGGAGACATTTTACAGCCGCCACACTACACTAAACGAACGCTAGTGTGAATGTTAATAAATACTGATAAAGGTGATCCTTTGGGAGCAACAAACACATTTAAGAGAATAAAGCAGTAGACTCGGTTTTATTGAGTCTGTTCATGAGAAGTAATGAAATAAGCAACACCTCTCACGCCCCCTAGCACCGGCTTAAGCGGTATTCTACTACAAAGTCACCTATATTGGGCTCGTTGGTCCCAAAGGACATTAAAAATAACACTACTGATTCGTAATAATTCGTCCCAATAAGATTGTTCAAATGGTGACCCTGGGGTCAAATTTGTCCCCGCCCCGGGAGTCACAGTTTTACATAGACTTATATAGGATTTCTTTTAAAAAAGCTTCTTCTCGGAAACTACAAGAGCCAGATGTTACTTTGCATTTACTATAAGCTTATGGTCCTTTACCAAGTTTGTTCAAATGGTGACCCTGGGGACACAGTTGGTCCCGCCCCAAGGGTTTCATGTTTCACATAGACATGTATAGGGAAAAACTTAAAAAGTCTTCTTCTCTGAAACTGCAAGAGCCAGAGGTTTAACATTTTGTATTTGCTATAAGCTTATGATCCTCTACCAATATTGTTCAAATGGTGACCCTGGGGTCACATTTGGCCCCGCCCCGGGGTAACAGTTTTACATAGGCTTGTATAGGGAAAAAATAAAAAAATATTTTCCTCTGAAACTGCAAGAGTCAGAGGTTTAATATTTTGCATTTGCTATAAGCTTATGGTCCTCTACCAAGTTTGTTCAAAGGGTGACAAATTTGGTTGCCCCCCGGGGGTCACAGTTTTAAATATACTCACAACCTGACTTCTATGGTGATATGATTTATAAAGATTATTGGTCATGATCACTTTCATACTATCTTTGTTAAACTTGTTACCAAGTTTATCAAAAGAGGTTATGACCCTCTCATTTTGCAACGTACTGCATGCTTGGTGGTGGACCCTTTTACAGTTCGCCACTATGCTTTCCTCTTTAATTGTACTATAACCGGACAGGCTGTGGACCCTATGATGACGCCTACCTAAAGCTCATTGGGACGGTGGCGTTTGATGTTTGTCTATGATCTTTCTTGTCGTGCCCTTAATGGTTTATTCTCTTGTTAATATAAGATTATGTCCTTTGCCAAGTTTGTTCAAATGGTGACCCTGGGGTCACATTTGGCACGGCCCCAAGGGTCACATGTTTTACATAGAAATGTATAGGGAAAATTAAAAAAAAATCTTCTTCTCTGAAACTGCAAGAGCCAGAGGTTTAATATTTTGCATTGCTTTAAGCTTATGGTCCTCTACCAAGTTTGTTCAAATGGTGACTCTGGTGTCAAATTTGGCCGCGCCCCGGGGGTCACAGTTTTACATAGACATATATATATAGGGAAAGAAAATCTTCTCCGAAACTGCAAGAGCCAGAGGTTTAATATTTTGCATTTACTATAAGACTATGGTAATCTACCAAGTTTGTTCAAATGGTGACCCTGGGTTCAGATTCCCTGGGGTCAAATTTGACCCCACCCCGTGGGTCACAGTTTTACATAGACTTATATAGGAACACATTAAAGTCTTCTTCTCTAGAACTACAAGAGCCATAGGTTTACTATTTTGCATTTACTATACTCTTATGGTCCTTTACCAAATTTGTTCAAATGGTGACCCTGGGATCGCATTTGGCCCAACCCCAGGGGTCATGTTTTACATAGACTTGTATAGGGGAAAAACTTAAAAAAATCTTCTTCTCTGAAACCACAAAGCTCTCATATATTACATGTAGGCCTGGGGTCACATTTGGCTCTGACCCAGGTGTTACACTCTAGCACCTTCATTTTGTATTTGATATTTACCAAACATTGTAATACTTTAAACGAAGTAACAATAACATTGAGAAAAAAAAAAGGCCTCCTCCTTCTACACCACTGCGATAATCCGACCTCTCCTTTTTTGGATGTATATATCGTCGCGAGTGTCACTTCCGGTTAAGCAAGATGGTCGCACATATTTTTGCAGATCACCGTGAAAAAAATAAATATGGATATATTATGTGATTAAACGATATAAATTGGATAATTTATGGATTAAAATGCAGGAAATTGACAATGAGCATTATCCTGGTTTAGTCCCTAATGGGGCTATTAGTTCTTGGGTTAAAATGTCACCGGACATTTGCGCTTATTCCAAAGTCTGACTCAGTCAGACACTTGATTTATTCTATTCTATTCTATTCCAATATTATATTGTAATACCTAATAGAACAGAAAGCTAAGCACAAATATTGCATTTATTCCGTAATTGAAATCTATAAATTCAACACTGTAACGTTCAATTAATACATGCATTGTACCCGTTTGAAACGGCCGAACTAATACTCCCATTCTCCTATTACCGGTTAACGGTTTGCCCATCACTAATACTCCCTAGGGGCTATTGGAGATGGGCAAATCCTACACCGGTAATAGGAGAATGGGAGTATTAGTTCGGCCGTTTCAAATGCGCGCAATGCATGTAATATCGACATTGAAAACGTGCACTGGAAAGAGCGTTTACTATTCCTCCATTTCATACTTTAAGACACTTCCCCCAAAACATTACCGAGCCCCATTTTTATATAGCACTTCGCCCCTCATGAAAACCCACTTCCCGGGCAAACTTCCCTTAGTGGCATGGGTTTAAGACAGTTTGATAAGAACGTTAAATATGCATCGTCGCCCTATAAAATACTCCTGTTTTAGCCCCTAGGGAGTATTAGAGATGGGCAAATCCTACACCGGTAATAGGAGAATGGGCGTATTAGTTCGGCCGTTTCAAATGCGCGCAATGCATGTAATATCGACATTGAAAACGTGCAATGGAAAGAGCGTTTACTATTCCTCCATTTCATACTTTAAGACACTTCCCCCAAAACATTACCGAGCCCCATTTTTATATAGCACTTCGCCCCTCATGAAAATCCACTTCCCGGGCAAACTTCCCCTAGTGGCATGGGTTTAAGACAGTTTGATAAGAACGTAAAATATGCATCGTCGCCCTATAAAATACTCCTGTTTTAGCCCCTAGGGAGTATTAGAGATGGGCAAATCCTACACCGGTAATAGGTGAATGGGAGTATTAGTTCGGCCGTTTCAAATGCGCGCAATGCATGTAATATCGACATTGAAAACGTGCAATGGAAAGAGCGTTTACCATTCCTCCATTTCATACTTTAAGACACTTTCCCCAAAACATTACCGAGCCCCATTTTTATATAGCACTTCGCCCCTCATGAAAACCCACTTCCCGGGGAAACTTCCCCTAGTGGCATTGGTTTAAGGCAGTTTGATAAGAACGTAACATCGACATTGAAAACGTGCAATGGAAAGAGCGTTTACTATTCCTCCATTTCATACTTTAAGACACTTCCCTCAAAACATTACCGATCCCCATTTTTATATAGCACTTCGCCCCTCAAGAAAACCCACTTCCCAGGGAATGCCTAGTGGCATTGGTTTAAGGCAGTTTGATAAGAACGAAACATCTGCATCGTCGCCCTATATAATACTCCTGTTTTAGCTCCTAGTGAGTATTAGAGATGGGCACCGGTAATAGGAGACTGGGAGTATTAGTTCGGCCGTTTCAAATGCGTACAATGCATGCAGTTGAACGTAACCGCGGTAAGTTTATATATTTTAATTACGGAATGAATACAATTATAGAATAGAATATAATAGAATAAATTAAGCGTCTGACGGACTGAGATTTTGGAATAGCCTGGAATATGCGTAAATGTAAGTTGACATGTTAACCTCAGAACTAATATCCCCATTAGGGACTAAAACAGGATAATGCCAAATTAACACGTAATATGTAGTAAATTAAACTGTCCGTTTGTGACAATCACTAATTTCGCGCCATCATAACAAAGGAAACTAAAGAAAATGTGTGCATGGATTTATACAGTCAATTGAATGGACAATGGGAAAAAGTAGACGTAAGCGATTATCGAATAGATCTTATCAGGGGAACGAATTAAATGATGACGGCCGAGATATTTTGGATGTTTTAGATGCTATGGGGTTCGAGAGGGAGAATGATTCGAGCAGTTTGTCCGGCGCGCTCTCACGAGTATAAACTCATTACTATGCAGACAACAATCGTCCATTGCTAGTATAATATAATCTCAGAACAGTATCAACAGTCGTACAAAATCGATTGACAAGAAAGTTTCCGATTTCAACACCAAAGTTCAGACGCTTGAATCGTCGGTTAAATTTCTTACGTCCGACATGACAGACGTCAAAACGGCGACCAGTACCAACAAGACAATTATTAATACAATTTCTTTAAAATTAGCTGTCGTCAAAACCTCCGTCAGTGCTAACACATCCAAAATTGATTCGATTAAGGCGGTTGTTACTTCAAATATAAATGAGATTTCCACCATAAAAGTTAAAGTGTGCCAGATAGACAAAAAGGTGGATTTTACTGTGACAAATACTAACACGTGCTATACTAAACTGACGTCACACGAAAACACCTTAAAATCCATGGATAATGAAATCGAGGATTTGTTTAAAAGATACCAAAAACTGGAGGAGGATTTGGATTACGCGTTGGGCGAATTGGACCGGTCGCACGAGCATTGCAACAGGCTTGAGAGGTTTTCACGGAAAAACAATATTCGGCTTGTAAATTACCAAGAATCATCGGATGAGAACCCTCACGAAACTGTGCAACACGTACTTAACAATATGGGTTTACGTGACATCTTAATAATGAAGGCACATCGCATGGGTAAAAATGCGGTGATCAATGGTCGAACAATGCCGAAACATCTCATGTTTAAATGCTTAAGGCAATCTGATAAACAGTCAATATTGAGAGAGCAACGTACTAGACTGTCGCACGTGCCGTTCTACATTACAGACGATAGTACAAAAGCCGATTTGAAAACTAAACGATCACTCAGGAGCGTGATCAATGATGCAAAGCAGAACAATAAAAGATGGAAGTTTAGGAACGGTATACTGATTATTGAGGGACAGGTGTACAGGCCAAATTAGGACAATACCCAGTCTAATCTTGATTATTTTGATTATTGGAAATTGCGGTATGGAATGTTAACTCTTGGACAACACATAATTGGGGTATTAGAAAAAGTATTCTACTTAACTTAAACTGTGATATTAGCGCAATTATCGAAACAAAATTAAAAAATAACAATGTAATCACCTTAAACGGTTATACTTTTATTGGACACAACCGTACTGATATAAATACAAACGATAACGGTTCAGATGGAGTTGGTGTTTTTATAAAGAATTGTATATATAACGATTTTGAAATAAGTGTATTTGATAACAATTTCAGGGATGTTCTTGCTTTAAGTTTTAAAGATAAGAAATCTGAATTTCAAATACTGTTCTGTATTACGTACTTGCCACCAGAATGCAGTGCAAATGGTAGATATTCGGGGGAATATTTTGACCATCTTACTAGCATTATATTTTAGATCATGTGATTTTGATATGTGCATTTTTGCGGGGGACATTAACGCAAGATTTGGAAATGAGTCTGAAATTGTTTCATGCTTGAATGACTTAAACTTGCCAACTCAAACAGTTCTTGATGATACAAAACATCCGAGGGGTTCCGTATTCACTGGTTTTCTCAAAGATACAAAGTAGTGTGTGCTTTACGGTAGACTCACCCCGGAGCTAGATAATTATACATGTATATCCCACAGCGGTTGGTCTGTTGTGGACTACGTGTTCGTGCCTGTGAAGCATTTTAATTGTTTTAACTGTTACAGATCTTTCCGAAAAGTTTGTTCTAACTGTTACAGATCTTATCGAAAAGTTTAATATTTTACACGAACGATCAATGCCAGACCACTCTGTAATTGTCACGTGTCTCAAATTAGGTATTTGTATTGATTTACATGACAAGCATGATCATACAGTTAAAGTCAAAGACTCGGTACCAAACGATTGAATGAACTTTAAGCATAATGTCAGAGATATTCCGAAAACATTTATGAACAATGGGAATATAGCAATTTTAATAAACGATGCCATCGCACGTATTGAAAATTTAAAAAATTAGAAGTTCTTAAATGTAAAACTAAGAGCGAACGTAGCCGTCTTTTGCAAATATTTAATAGTAAACGAAGAGCGTTTGATAAGGCATATCTAAAGTTTACTGATGATTCAAAGATCTAAAAGTGAATGTAAGAAGCGGGGCGACATTCCAAACGAGGTCAAATTTGAAGATGGTCGTGTCAGCTCGGACCGTGATGAAATTATGAATAAATGGAATAAATGGAGAAGTGATTTTAGTGATCTTTTAAACACAAATTCAGAAGAAGAAAACATAGACTATCAGGAACTTGAAAATATACATGATCACAGTTTGATGGTGCTTAAATATTAAACTCTCAATTACTTCCTTAGAGTGTAAAAAATGTATATTGCTTACAAAGCAATCTAAAGCTGTAGGTATCGACTGTTTACCAAACGAAGTGTTTATAAATGACCTATCAGTTAATATTCTGTGTGCATTATTTAACGTGTGTTTGGAAAATAATTGTGTACCTTCAATGTGGTCAAAATCAATTATAAAACCTATCCCTAAAAATGTTCAAAATGACCCAAGGCTACCTGCCAATTATAGAGGGATAAGCCTTATATCAACCGTGTGTAAATATTTTACAAATATTTTGAATAAAAGGCTGGGGACGTTTTTGGAAGAAAATGATTTGATTGCAAAATAGATTTCGGGCAAATAGGTCGTGCGAAGATCACGTGTTCAGTCTAACGTCAATTATAAGAAACCGTAAACACCGCAGTGAACCTACATTTACGTGCTTTGTAGACATGGCCAAAGTTTTTGATACCTTAAATAGGGATATATTGTACATTAAATTAGCAAATCTCGGTATTACAGGAAATCTGTTATATGTCATTAAAACGCTGTATTCGGAATGTCGTGCGAGCATTAACGTAAATGGAACTTGTACAGACTGGTTTGACATCACTTCCGGTGTGAAGCAATGTGACGTCATCTCACCGACATTATTTGCAATATTCATAAATGATTTGGCAACCGATATTAAAGAAATGAACTTAGGTATTAATATTGGTGAAACAATAAATGTGAGCATTCTCTTTTTTGCATTGTAATCTTGGCACCGTCTGAACGTAATCTTCAGTTAATGCTAGATCGTTTAAATGCCTGGTGTGTCAAAAACAAAATGAATATCAACGTCAAAAAACCCAAAGTTATTCACTTAAGAAAACAGTCACAAAGGAGAACTGAAGAATCATTTTACATCGGAGAATCTGCTATATAAATATGCGCCAATTATAAATATCTTGGAACGTTATTAAATTAGTTCCTTGAATTCACGGAAACATCAAATGTTTTGAGTGAATTAACCGACAGAGCGTTCTCAAGTCTTGTTTCTAATATGTACAACAAAATTGATATTACGTTTACGACATACACTAAGATCTACGATACTAAGCTTGTTCCAATAATGGATTACTGTTCGTCAGTGTGGGGGTACAATACATATTGTCTCACCGATTATGTTTTCTATATTCATAGAAGATTTAGAATTTTTCTTATTAAACAGAATAGATGGTGGTTTATCTCTTAATGATATCACTTTAATACTGTTGCTTTTTGCTGATGATATGGCTGTACTGAGATCAAGCCCAGATGACCTTCAGCAAAGCCTTAATAGACTCTATGAATACTGTGAATCCTGGGATCTTGAAGTTAATACTGAAAAGACAAAAATAGTTGTTTTCCGTAAAAGGGGTAGAATTAAAGAATGTGAAAGGTGGTATTATAATGGAAGTTTATTGGATGTCGTCGATGATTTTAATTATTTAGGTGCGGTTCTTAATTATACTGGCTCCTTTGTTAAACCAACAATGTCTTTGAGGAAAAGCCTTAAAAGCAATGAATATACTCTTGGTTAATATACGAAAATACGAATTGAAACCAAAATTATCTCTTCAGCTTTTCGATGCTTTTGTGGCATCAATATTAAATTATGGAAGTGAAAAATGGGGGATTACAAAATCAAAAGATACTGAGAGAATACAGTTAAAATTTTGTAAAATTATTTTAGGTGTTAAACTTACCACAAGCAATGCTGGTATTTACGGAGAGCTCTCTCGTTACCCATTATACATTAATAGATATGTACAAATGATCAAATATTGGTATAAACTATTGTCTACAAAGAACATTATACCAGAAGCAATATATAAGGATTTGTTATCTAACTGTAATAAGGGCGCGAAGAATTGGCTAACTAATATAAGGTTTATCCTAAACAGTAACGGTTTTAATAATGTCTGGGATAATCCCATAAGTGTTAGTTTTAAACTATTTCCTTTAATATTTAAACAAAGATTAATTGATAATTTCATGCAATAATGGAGATCTGATATAGAAGGCAGTAGAGTTTTAACGCTATATAAGGTGGTGAAAGAGAAGTTTGATTTTGAAACATATCTAGAAAATTTATGCTCCAAACAATTAAGAAGTTGTATAACAAAAATAAGATTATCCGCTCATTGTTTAAGAATAGAAACAGGGAGATACTAAAGAGGGAGAACAGAGAGAAACGAAAGAGTGTGCGAAATTTGTAACACTAAGATATTGAAGACGAGTACCATTTTATTTTGATCTGTACTACTTCCTCTAACATTAGAAACAAATACATTCCTAAATATAACACAACTAGATCAAGCATGTTTAAATTTGTGGAATTGTTGCAGTCATTAAACAAAAAGGTTATTCTTTGTTTGGGTAAATTCATTTCCGATGCACTTGTAGTAAGGCTATCTACATCCATTTTAACAGACTAAAAAAACAAAAAAACACTAGATATCTTATTTTAGAACATCCTCGTTTATCATTGACATACCATAATATGTGTATGTTTTTGATTGTTTAAATATGTATGAAACAAAAAAATAAACATAGTGATTATTTTGTTGTATTTGCAATGTTAATATCTGTCACGTGTGTGTATATTATAATTATCATATATTTGTAATGATGAAAAACTGTAATAGTTTAAGTCAATAAAAGTATCTATCTATCTATCATATTCTAAGCCAACTACTATACTCAATGGAGTTATTCGTTTTTACCTCGGTGTTCATAAATGTACATCAAACGTGTTATACATAGCGATATGGGTTGGATGCTATCAATTGTAAGGCGATTACGACTTTGGGGATGACTGGTTACAATGAACAATCAACGGATTACTAAGACAATCTTCTTATGGAACTATAGTATTTGTAAACGTAATTGGTGTAGCGATGTTCGCAACATTTTAAGCAAATCAGTTTAACTGACGCCTTTGTTAATCTAAATCTAGGTGGTTTCACAAAGAAGCTCTTTATTAAAAATGCAACGCATAAATTAATGGAGAATTATAAGATTATAAGTGGCAAAATGATATGCAATCTCAAACAAAGCTTGCAATGTACAGAATACTTGAGAAGGATTTTTGCACCGAAAAAAGTGTTTCCATGAACTGAAATAAATCGCTAAGATCAGTGATTGTTCAACTCAGAGCAGGTTGTTTGCCAATTGAAATTGAGCTTGGACGTTACCGTTTTCTCCCCATGGAACAAGTCTCTGTAAACAGTGTTTAATAAATGCGGTGGAGAGTGAAAAACATTGTTTGCTACATTGTAGCAAATATAAAGGACATAGGCACATGCTAGACAATACATTTGATCAATTCTTTCCTGATAGAATGTTATCTGATCACGAAAAAGTGAAACTAATTTTCACAGAATATGAACTTATTAAATGTACTGGACACTTTATCCAAATAGAAATAATTCATGAGTATCAATCACATTATTTATAGGTCAAATATAAGCACTCGTACACAACACTATAGTTAACTTTTTAAATTACTTCATTGCGTATGTTTTCACATTATTTAAATATGTATCTCACTGTGTTTACAGAAAACCGGGTATGAGAACATGATCCTCATATTATCATGTTGGACGTTATTGTAAAAATGGTTTACACTTTTTTTAATTATACATAGATTATAATCACTATTTGTGCAAGTGATTGACTGCGCATGATAAGTTGTAAGCAAGTAACAAATTTATTATATTTACACATATATAGTTACATACTATTTATAATCAAATGATTAATACAATAATCAAATGATTAATACACCTATACGGGCCTATAAGTTATCTATAAAATCAACAAAACGTGATTATATTATCAAATGTAAATGTATATGTCATGGTTGCAAACTTATATGTCATGCTTGTACTTATGTACGTATTAATGACTATGATAAAAAGCATATTAACCATTTTACTTAGAAACGTTTTTTGGTGAAGAATGCAAGCACATTGATAAATTGGTAATACGGACCATCAGTAAAGTGTTTACATTTACTGGGACTGCGTGTCTTGGTTTGACTGTCGGTGAAATGTTTTCATTTACTGGGTTAAAACTTGTCTTTACACAACAACGGGTATCTATGCCATTGTTTATTTAAAGTATGTGGTAGTCAAACTAAGTTAAAGACACTTTATCCAAAATTCTTTTAGAAATAGAAATAATTCATGAGTATCAATCACATTATACATATGTGAAATATAAGCACTCGTACACAATACTATATTTTACTTTTTAAATTACTTCATTGTTTTTGTTTTCATATTATTTAAATATGTATCTCACTGAGTTTACAGAACTCCGGGTAGGACCAATATTCCTCATATTATCATAAATATGCATGAACATTTTCTTATTTCAGATATCAATTTAAATATTGCTTTAACTACATAATGCAATTATAAGATGGTGACTAGTAAGCCAAGTCGGGCTGGGTATATCCAATTTTGCTCAATGTTGCCTAAATGCTTTATATATGTACATTTTATGATACCTATATGTCCTATATATGTAATATTTTGTAAAATATGTATTTATCACTGCAATAAATAAATATACACATCTGACATTTAAAGAAACGTTTATATTTTTTAAAAATGTGTCGTGTTTGGACCGGGGGATTGAGGGAAGGAGCGTGTCAATGGCAAATTAATGTTTACAAGTTTAAAAAAATAACGAATAAGAAGTGTAAATGGGGATTTTTCCAAATTTGGTTAAGCTTGGTCAAGAGTTATTGGACTGTAGACAAACCTAACCAGTAGGTTTCAACTCACTCGCTGTTGTTATTGCACCTCCTGTCATTATTGTCCCGACAAAGACGTAGCTGTCAATTATGTCCCAACATGTATAAAATAGACGTAGATTAGCACTAAAACCAGTTACGTCCCTTTGTTTCGACTTTTATCAATTTTTAATTAAACAACTCAAATCTGAAGATATAAAACAAATACTAAACTCGACAATGAAACGTTACTTTCCTTAATATAATAAAAGCGGAATTCATTATTATAGTTAAGTTTTCGCTTCATGTCTCCCGGTAAAATCCGGTGTAAGGAAAAAAGTCGACCCCATAAAATAATGACATCCCGTCATTTTGCTATGTGTAGTAAAACCCCTCACACGAAGAAATATGACACCTAGCAAATTTAATCTATTTTATTTAATTTATTTTTATTTTTTTAGGTATCATTCAGTTGATATATAAATGGTTCAAGGAAGGATATTTTCGCGGTTTGCTATATCCCAGGGTTAGATATGTCGGTACCGGAGTCATTCAGTTTGCATTATCTTGAACATTCACGCTAAACTGAACATAGGAAACAATGAATGACTCCGGTACACTCCAATTAGTTATAGTCAATTTTTATTTTTGTTTCTTATCCCCCGACGGAGAGATATAATGTTGGCGTTGTTCGTACTTTCGTTCCTTCCGTCCGTCCGTTTCAATTTTCGTATCCGCTTGATAACTCTCACATGCATGGAGGGATTTTGAAATAAATCGGCACATATACTCAACTTATCCAGAAAACTTGCAGAACCCAACACCTGAGCTTGCTTTTTTTTGTTCGTCTGTATTTATTTTCCGTCTGTGCTTCTACCCAGGAGACAATTAACACTTCTTCGGGAATATCAATTCACCGAATTTCTTCTTGTGGCTAGTTTTAACGCCATTTATCAAAAAAAAAAAATCAGTTATCTTTTCAGGAACTGGACATTTTTCCACTTGATTCGCTACTAATATTTGGCGTAATTGTGCCATTAAAGCCCCAACTGCCATATAAAAGCCAGAAGATGGCGCTGGATCAGGTTTCTATATAGAATATGCATGTTTCACATCAGAGGTCCATTTTACAAAAAATTGAATAAACTACTGTAAAATAAATTACGAAATGTTGCACAAATACACATTTAAACATGTTAAATCAATTGGTGTAATTATTTTTTTAAACAATCATTTGCAAAGTATAGTTTCAAAAAACAATTTAAACCAACTGTCAAACAATTTCAATTTGCCGTGAGGATACTATGAGGTTATAACCCTTGCTAATACAGAATGTAGACATTTCCCATATGGCTGTGTTTATCAACAAGCGTGCTGCAGACGGCTTGAGACTACTCTGTCTTATCATCAAAACCATAATAGGCTCGACATTTAATCTAAAAGTAATAGCGGTTTGTCAACAGACCTTCAAAAAGGCACACAATCTTGATTTTATGTGGTTATAACTGTATAGAAAAAGTTTCAGTGTTCATTTCTGAAATATTATTGTGATTCAATTCAAATATAGATATAGATATAAATTCGAACAAGAAAAGCAGCATTCAAAGACGACAGTCAACCACAAACACACACAGAAACAAAGAACAAATTTAAAGATGAATAAAAGGCCAAAAAAGACATCACAAACACAAAAGGGTTCACAATAGGGCTACCACCTTGGAACGGTCAGTGGCAAAAAAGGTCGCTGGGGGTTTAAACCAGGTTCTAGGGTGCACCAAACTTCACGCTTACCCTACTGTCAACCCAATAAAACGGGACAGTGTAAATACAGAAATCCCCGCCATGAACTATTCTCTAACCAAATAGGCAATATAAGTAAAACACAAAGATGCTCGTGTATATATATAAATACAAAAAACAATAGCCTAGAAATCCACAAAGAAGTTACTCAATGACTTGCAGAAGCCAGAGCAACAAGAGAATAAACCATTGAGGGCACGAAAAGACAAGACTGCAGACACACTTCAAACGTCACCGTTCTTTTGGTCTTTAGGTAGACGTCATCATAATCGGCTGCTTCAGCATGTGCTAGACAATGTTTACATCATCTATTTAGTTGACAGAAAGGCTGTGTGCAGCAGTGGTAATTCGATAGGCCCCTCCTACAAATATTTCCTACCGCGGCAGTAAATGTTGGGGGTTTAAGGACCACCTGGAACCTAATAAATGAATAGGAAAGAATGGATATTTCTTTTGGAAGAAACAGAATACAATGTTCGCCTGGTATTCTCACATGTATTGTTATAATAAAACCTTATCTATATGAAACTAGAACGAATTCAACTGCGCGGCCGTCGTAAAATACCCACGTTTTATTCACACAGGTTACTTCCCCCCGCCCATCCTACCCCCTCCCACCATACAAACAGCCCCAAAGTATATACATGTACAATGTAATCTCTTCATCAAAATGTTTTTAAATAAATTGACTCCCTGTTACCCTCCTACCACCACCCACCCCCTCCAACCCGAACCCCAGGGAAGACGTCCGAGTTTTAAATAATAAATAATTTGACATGCTGTATAACTCTTTATTAGATGACTAGTATATCAATTAATGTGCAAACGTATGAAACGTGACACCGTAATTGCATTATGCAAGTGTATTTGATGCCCCTTCCTCCAGGCTCAACTATAACATAGGAGGAAACAAATGTAATCCCATCATCATGTTTCATTTGAGACATAATTATAAAAAAAATCCAAATCTCCCCCCATACACAACCCCACTCCCCCACCCCACCCCACACCCCTGTGCCCCGGGGAAGACGGTCCGAGTTCGATATAATAAAATAATAAAATCATTTAATATGTTGCTTATCTTTTATAGACGATTTTTATATTTCGCAAACTCGAACGTCTGCCCTGGGGCCCAGGGTAAGAGGAGCGGGCGGGATTTGGGGTCATTTTTTCATTTATTTTTGTAAATATGTTTCAAATGAAACAGTATGATGATGGCTCTGCACCCTTGCATATACCAAGTTATGTGCAAAAATATTAAAAAATGACAGTGTAATTTAATGTTTAGTTTAATTGACTTTTTGACCCCACTGAGGGCCCCTTGGCTCGGAGCCAAAAATAATAGTGCTCTTGCGCGCCGTCATCATATGGTGATGACATACCCTAAAGAAAGATACAAATATCGGAAAGGGAAAGCAGCATTCAAGGACGACAGTCAACCACAAAACACAAAAACAAACACGCAAACAGACAAACGAGAAGGCAAAAGTAATAACAAATCACAAACACAAAAGGGTTGACGATAGGGCTACCGCCTTGGAACGGTCAGTGGCAACAAATGTCTCTGGGGGGTTAAACCGGTTCTAGGGTGCACAAACCTCACACTTACCCTACTGTCATCACATTAAAACAGGACAGTGTAAATAAAGGATAAGGATGCTCTACAAGCTAAAATGGCTCTTATATCAAATGGTTTCATCATTAAATTCCTTTCAATACCTTTTACACGTGCAGAAAACAACAACACCCTCAACAGAAATTTAAACCCACAACTCCATGCTAACAATTTAAAAGAAGATTGTTTAAGCTTTCCCTATATAAGTCTATGTAAAACATGCAAAATCTTTACATACAAACTTTAGAAAAATTAACAAAAGCAAAAAAGGAAAAGAAAAAACAAAAAGAAAAAAATACCTCCAGTGGGATTTGAACCCACGGCCCTAGATTCCCAGTGTACAATACCTAATTCAAAGACATTTCTATGGTGGCCGTCTTGGACGTCATTAACTTATTTTAACAAATTTGAAAAACATCCATCTATGGATCATTCATGTGAAGTTTGGTCAAAATTGTATTTCTGAGAAGACGATGTTTTGAAGAATACCCTTATATAAGTCTTTGTAAAACATGTGACCCCTGGGGCGAGGCCAAATGTGACCCCAGGATCACCACCCGAACAAACCCGGCAGAGGACTATGAGTCTATAGCAAACGCAAAACACCAAACCCTTGGCTTTTGTAATTTCAGAGATAAATATTTTTTTTAAATTTCCCTATATACATGCAAAATCTTTATATACAAACTTTAGAAAAATTAAACAAAAGAAAAAACGCATCCAAACAGGAAACGATAATAAACATGAAGATTACAAAAACAAAAACAAGTAATTTAAATATAAAAGATTTTTCCATGGCGGCCATCTTGGATGTCGTGTTTACTTAATTTATCAAATTTAAAAAAACATTCACCTAAGGACCATCCGCGTGAAGTCTGGCCAAAATTGACCAAGCTGTTTCTGAGAAGAGGATCTCCCCAAAACACTCCCACGCAAGTCCCTGCAAAACATGTGACCTCTAAGTTTGGTTGAATTTCGTTCAGCGGTTTAGGAGGAGATGCGGTAACGGACAGACGGACAGACACAAACGGAGGCGATTTTAATATACCCTGTTTTTTTCAAAAACGTGGGTATAAATATAGATACGTCAAAATAAAATGTATAGGAAAACCTGTCTTCTTTATGTTTATGATGTCTTTAGGAAATCATGACTATTTTGTTTGTGGATAAGAAGACTACTTCTGTAATAATAAATGACGAGGTAATTAGCCAACTGGTGACCTGAACGGCTTACGCTATCTGTGGTATTGATACCACTCCCAATTTAGTTATTATACCCGCTCTCCATTGATATCTCCTCCCAATTGGGTATTGATACTAGTACCCTCACGCTATTGAGTATTGATACTCCCTTCACACTGAGTACTGATACCCCTCCCGATTGAGTATTGATACCCCTCTTCACTGTGCACTGATACCCCTCCAGACTGAATATTGATACCCCCTCCCGTCTGAGTTGTGATGCACCATCCCCATTGAGTATTGATACGCCCTCGTCATTGAGTATTGATATTAACTCCTTATTCAGTATCGATGAGTATCGATACTCCCTCGTCATTGAGTTTTGATAACCCTTCCCGATGGAGTATTGATACCCGTCCCTATTGAGTATTGATACCCCACGTTATTACGTTTTGATATCCCTTCCCATTGAGTACGCCTACCACATTGAGTATTAAGTTAATACGATAATCGCTAGATAAATGACGATAAAAGTGATTGGCCAATAGACTCATGCGTCACAATAATCATAAATGCTGACTTTATTTTAACAAACTTATGAGTAACGGTATTATATATCAACGGATTCCGCCTTGAAACGTTGTTTGTGATGCTAATCTCCATTTTTAAGGGACTGTGATAGCTATTTAGGTAGAAATTGTTGTTGCACTATATTCTTATCTTACGAAAACACGACTATTTTTTTGGAAAAACGTAAACATTGGGCCATTGTTTACAAAGTAAGAAAAATAAATTATTATTGGATACAGTTCAAACTAAGATACGTATACCAGTACACATATCTTTTGAATATCTTTCAAAAGACTAAATATCATACAAGAAGAGCATAGTCCCTTTAGATAACCACGATGGTGAAGGTCGTGTGACAGGAATTCTGAGCACCGATTTGGGCGTTACTTAGAACCGAGGTCTGAAACTAACACTTCTCGATAACTTGGTACAGACTATCGGACAGGTTGATTTTCAGATCACAATTTAAAGTTTGTCGTTTAATTCTGTACACAATTGTAGATAGCAGATTAAAAGATCCTTATCAAAAACTACCAGACAATAATGAGGGCCAACGCAGCTACAGTGCGGAAGTATACTATAATTTTAGGTCGGAGACTTGAGGTACTCATACCTAGGGAAATTAATCAACAGGGCAAATGATCAGTTATGAGTTAAAGGTGTATGTCACTAGATGGAATGATTTGTTGTCGGTGATTTGTTTACAAACAAATGATGCACAACAATTATTCCATCTAGAGACACATACCTAATAATTCGTTCTAGTGACGGAGTTCCCTTGGTGTGGGACTAGTTAAATCAACGGACAATCGGACGATGATTTTCTAAAAGCCACATAATGTAAGGTCCATTTACCAAATAACTGTTCTGTATCTCAAGAATTGTATAAACAATTGAAAAATTTCCGAGAGATCGTTAAGTTGGTTTTCTACATTATTTTGATATGTTGAGCTCTCGATTTTTAAGTAGCCAGTTTACTATTCAAAATACAGTTTTAAATTAAATTACCGGTCATTTATTTATATGTAACCATGGTCTTATGGGGATAAACTCAACAACTCCAATCCATGTTTTCGGGTTCTTTATATACGGGTATTATAAGGTACCGACCATTTTGATTTCTGTGTGTGTGTGGGGGGCGGAGCCTGGGATTTTTTTTCAAAAAATATTCTGGCCCTTGAATTGTTGAAAAAAAATATCCTGGCTCTGACTTGAAGGGAAAAAATAAACAGTCCCAGAAATTGTTGGAAAAAAAAAGATCTGCTCAGAAGTTTATCGAAATCTCCAGTTGAAATGAGTTTAGAAGACTGTGAGTGATAGTATTCATGGTTGTAATAAATGTGATGTACATAGATCATGGTAGTAATAAATATGGTATACATTATGATTAGTCATGGTAGTTATAAATGTGATAAATGTGGTATACACTGGCAATGGTGGTAGTAAATGTGTTGTATAACGTGTTATAAAGTGGTCATGGTAGTAAATTTGGTATACATTGGTCATGGTAGTAATGAATGTGATATTCATAGTCATGGTTATAATTAATGTGGTATACATAAGTCATGGTTGTAATAAGGCCATTATTTTTAGATATACATTTGTTTTACGAACCCTTCTACCACAAAACGAAATTCGGATGTTGTTTTTTCCATAGAGAATTTGATAGTTTATTGTTTATACCTCCTCCCAGATTTTTAAATTAAAATAATTAAACTATGCTTTACCATTTTTTTATTTTTTATTTGTTTCCCTTCCTCCTACAACAATTCTCTGTCTTGATGGTTCGTAAAAGAAATAATAAAAATTAATGGCTTAAATGTGTTAAACATTGGTCATGGTAGTATGTAAATATTGTATTCATGTGAGGGTGACAGTGAATATTTGTAAACCTTCTAAGGTTATTTGTTTTATTATGCTGAAAAATATGTTTGAAAAGGAAATTTGGTCCTGCTAAATATTCCTTTGAAATAAAACAGTAGAAAACATTGTTACTAATCTGTCAGTTCCAAATCACTATTCTCAGCACCTAGCTAGAAAATAAATTTTTCGTTTGTGTTCTTTCGAAATCTTCAGCTGTGAACTCATGCGTATAATTTTCAAATCATCTTCAGAAGGTTGTGCAAACTGTGTTCGCCATTTTAGTAAATGTTCTCTGATTTTTATTTGCATTTATATATAATACATACACTGTTCAGCATAGGACATTGCTTTGACTTCACAATCATAAGACAGTACAAATTATACTGGGGTGACATTACAAAAAATACTATCATTCAGTGACTCATTCCACGGAGACATTACAAGCGATATGAGACATTGCAAAAATGGGAAAATAACAGTATTTAACATTGGTGTTTGACATTCATTCTTAATAAATATTAAATATGATATCAGTGGTCATGGTAATAATAAATGTAGTATGCATAGCTCATGGTAGTAATACATGGGGTATTTAGTGGTCATGGTAGTAATGAATGGGGGTATTTAGTGGTCATGGTAGTAATGAATGGGGTATTCAATGGTCATGGTAGTAATTTAGAAGAGCAAAAGGGGTTCACATAGAAAGCAGACAAGGACAAGCATAACTAAAGATTAAAACTGGCACATGGAGTTCCATCCACCATATATTGAAAGATCCATATTAAACAAGAGTTGTCAAAAGGACAGCATGCTCCACCATTCAATGTCAATTTTAAACAAGGCCACTGACACTTCTGTCTCACCAACCATGGTGCCAGTTCATTCACAAGGTCAAGTCTTAATTGTGGAGTTTAGGTGGTGGTGAGGTGCGCGGAGGTGTTGTTCAGTAGTGTTGGGAATCGGCTGAAAATTCATGATCGATTATCTGAATATTTAACCGACCGATGATCGACCATTAATCGATTAAACATGGCTGCTATAAAAGACAAGTGTAAGCCTTTTTCAGACTAAAATGAAGAAAAGAATCACATTTCAAGTCTGTTCTGGTAATAAAGGAACAGAATAAACCTGACCAACATATATATTTTAAAAAATAAATTGTGATAACTGCTATAAATATGTGATTACTTGTTGCACAATTATAACTCATTTTATTTCTTGTATACTTTAGTACAAGGGAATGAAATGAGCCATCATTTTCAACAACCGAGTAAAGTCGATCATGAACATTTTTAATTGAATAATCAGATCAAAAGCATAACTGATTGATGATCGATAAAATCGATTAATCGGAACAACACTATTGGTCAGTAAACATATACCAAATATCAAAGAAAGACCTTCAATACCCCAGAATGAATATGAGGGAGGGTGTGGGGAAGAGAACAGGATGCAGACATGGTAACTGAAGAGAAACCAAAAGAATATAACAAATATTTGTCTATTTATCTGTGGTGATGGTGGTGTAGGAGTGGGGAAGGTGTGGGCGTTTATGGGGCTAATGATATTTACAGGCTTGCCATTGTCATTTGATGTATGCAATGAGTTTCATGGAAATATATGAAGCTGCTTAAAAAACTTTAACTGAAATTCTAAGTTGAAAAAAACCCACATCAGCTGGCTAAAATGAAATCAAAAGTTATGAAATATGTGTCAGTGTCCTTGATGACTCTGAGTGACACTTGTCAAGCTCCTTTGACAGAGATATATGGCTAGTGGGTATTGAAATAAATAAATTGCCAGAAAATAAAATAAAAGAAATTCTAAGTCGAAAAGGGGCTACACATTTTTAAAATACTATACAGAAAATATTTATCAAGAAAAAAGGGTCACAATTTTGCTAAAATGCAATACAGAGTTATGGAACATGTGTCTACTAGCATCCATGCTTTACTGAAGTTGTATTAATAAGTAACAATCACCTATTGACATACAAGGACTTGTCTAAAAACTTTAACCAGATTTTTGAAGTTGAAAAAGGAATATAACTTTGCTTAAATGCAATACAGAGTTAATATGAACATGTGTCTACTAGCACCCGTGTTATTCCAAGCTTTACTGAAGTTTTGTTGATGTACGACTTTCAGTTGTTAAAATATATGGACTTGTCAATAAAGAGCATTTAAACCAGAAATTCAAAGTAAGAAAAGTGTCATGCTAATACAGAGTTATAACATGTGTCTACCAGTGTCATTGATGGTACTGATGAAATATTTCAAGTTTCACTGTCCAGTGGTTGCTGAAATAATTGGACTATTGTTTTAGTTACTACAACTGAAAACCAATGTCGACGCAGATGTTGAGTAGATCTACAACAGCTCTTCTTATTCTACGAATAGAAAAACTTAAACAAAAATTCTGGCTTTCAAGTTGACGAAAAAAATAATCTGGCCAGTGCACTAGGCAAAATAAAAATCCCGGCTTTAAAGAAATGAATTGTTTTATTCCGGCTGAAAGGAATCACACCCCCCCCCCCACCCCAACACACACACACACACACACCCCACGCACACACACACACACCCTGAAATCAAAATGTTAGGTCCCTAAAGCCTGCAATATATACAAACATCACATTTAACAAACAATTACAACATGAATGACATTGCAGCCATTACCGAAATACATTATCTACAAAAACGGTAATTTCATTACTATACCAAATAATCCAGAAATCACCAGACAAATCCATATTTAGGTTCTGCAACCAAATATATTCCAAGAATCTAATAGCTGTAGAATATATAAAACTACATTCTCAATCAGACCTTTACAAAAGAAATATAAAAAGATCGGACAGGGAAAGTAGCATTCAAGGAGGACAGTCAACCACAATACAAATACAAAGTCTATAGATTACTATTAAAAGATATTTTAATACATCCCTGTACTGAAATCAGGTGTTTCTCTTAGAGAAGGTAGGCAAAGACTGAGTTAGAGTTATCATGCAATGCAGTGTTAGGTGTTACCTAAGTTAGTTTTCACTCACTCACTCCTGTCAACCAAGCTGTATTTGTACAATAACCAGTTTTTCAAGACATTCATGACAAACGTATACAATATAATAATACATTGACCTCATGATAAATGTTCTCATTAACTTTAACAGTAACTGTTAATACTCAGTACTGTGAACATAGCCAGTTATCTACCTGGGGAATAAGGGACATAAATATGAGTACACATACTACAGAGAACTATAGCAGTTGTCTCCCTTGAACCACTATTAAAGCCACGGTTACATATATTTGTATCGACTGTCGGGTTCGAAACAAATCATTCGACAATCTGTACAATGAAAGATGGAAGTATCACGGATTTTACTATTACTTCCACAGTGGCAACATTAAAATCGTTATGTTTTTGATTATTGATAGTCTATTTTTATTAATGTCTCACATATCTATATATATTGCTATTAGGTGTACAAATCATAATGTAAATGGTCTGTGTTACGCGCAAATAACAAATCTGTGCATTTTATAAATAGTGCTGCGCAAATAATAAATATTCCACATTGGTTATATGTATAAACAATTGACCAATGGTTGTGCAAATAATAAATGTATTAAAGTTACAATGTTATATTTTATATTGCTTCCTGGTGATTGTAAATACCCTCAAATTAACCATAATTATCGTGTTTTTGGTTATAATTAAAGAAATTAAACCTTGCAAATTACTTTGCGCAAATAATAAATTGCCGGAAAACCATTCGGACGAATATTTAGCCTAAATACGAATACAATCAAACAGGCAAACACAAGTAATTATTGATCACTTGCGCATATAGCAAATCGTTTGCGCAAATAACAAATTGCCGTTAAATCATGGATGGGCAGACAGACGTACATGCACAGACAGAGACGAATACTTGATCATGGATGCAAAGGTAGATATAAAAATCGAACAGGAAAAGTAGCATTAAAGGACGACAGTCAACACACAGACAAACACACACAAAAGCAAAGAACAACTTTAAAGATTAATAAAAGGCAAAAAATAAGACATCACAAACACAAAAGGGTTAGCAATAGGAATACCGCCTTGGAACTGTCAGTCGCAAAAGAAAGCCTCTTGGGAATTAAACCAGGTTCTAGGATGCATCAAGCTTCACTCTTACCCTATTGTCATCCAAAGAAACGGGACAATGTAAATAAAGATATCCCCGCCAAGTTACAATCTCTAACAAGCACGGCCGCATTAATAGGAAATATAAGTAAAACACATAAATGTACATGTATATACAATATAAAAAAAGCCAGAAAGTAAGTTCTCAGTGACTTGGCAGAAGCCAGAGCAAAAACGGCATAACCCGTTAAGGGTACGACAAGACAAGACAAGATAAGACAAGACAAGATAAGACAAACATCAAACGCTACAGTCCTATAAGGATTTAGGTAGACGTCATCATAGGGTCCACAATCTGTCCGGTCATCGCACAATCAAAGAGGGAAGCATAGTGGCGAACTGTAAATGGGTCCACCACCAAACTTTCAGTGCGTTGCGAAATAATAGGGTCATAACCTCTTTTGATAAACCTTTTAACAAGTTTAATAAAGATTGTATTTAATTGACTATGACCATGGATCTTACGAAGTTTGTAAATCACATCACTATAGAAGTCAGGTTGTGATAGTCCTTGTCGCTGAAGAGGTCTTAAAATACTTTTATATTTGGTAAGAAGATCAGGCTTACGATAATACAATGTTGCAAAGGGTTTACGAAGTTTATGGTATCGGTAGCCCTGATGGAGTAGCTGTTTGGTTATACAAAGATTACGAATATTAAAGTCCTCAACTCGAGTGCAAGCTCTAGAAAAACGAATTTGAGACACATAGACGAAGTTCTTTCTAAATCACTATCAACAAAGAAGTCAGGTTGTGGTAGTCCATGTCGCAGAAGATTTTTCGAAGTTTATGGTAACGGTAGCCATGATGTAGTAGCTTCTTAGTTATTCACAGATAACGAATATTAAAGTCCTCAACTCGACTACAAGCTCTAGAAAAACAAATAAATTGTGAAGCATAGACCCCGTAAAAAGTAGCTCGGGGAACATCACCATCTAAGTGAGGATAATTTACAATATCAAAATTACAATCATCTCTCTTGTCATAGATTTTACTTATTATTTCTCCATTTTCAAATGTAAATCAAGAAAAGAAGCGACAGTATCAGATATGTTAGCTTTTTTCAGTTGAAGATTTTTGGGATAGATAGTATTCACCATGATAAAAGAAATGAAAGGGTTGTCAATGTTCAATATGTCATCGAGATATCGATACGTGTCAATAAAAGTTTCAATATAAATCTGCCTGAGTATCGGATGAAATCTCTTTAATCTCTTTAATAGCAATACAAAAAAAATCTGTGGCAATAGGTGTACAATTCGTACTCATAGGGATATCAACAATTTGTCTATAAACGGTAGTTCTATACCTGACGAAAATAGTATCTAATAGGAAAATGAATGCTTCACAAACTTCTTGGCAAGTCTACATAGTGTAATTGTCTAAATTGTCATTAGTAAAAAACACTTTAATATTGTTACAGGCCAAAAACGTAATTCTTTCTCTAGCGAAAGTGTTTTGTTGAATAAGAGCATTGATATGATAAGTACTTATATATGGTAAAGTCCAGACTCTATTGTACCCATCTCGGGGTAGATATCCGAAAGGCTTAACTGTTTTGGTGGAGGGACTATAAACCTTAGAACTACACATACGTACTTATAGATGAAACTTGACGTTTATTGCAAATGTTATCAAGAACGTCTCCTGGATTGTTAATTGACCAATATAAATTAATCCCAGAGTTGTCATAAGCTTTAACACAATATTAGTGAACGTGATCGTTAACGGCAATAGGACAAGAAGTTAAAAGTTTGAAGATATTTGCGGTGGTGCTGGCACTAGAATTAGAAATAAATCGGGCTTTATGAAGCTGTTTTATGTAATTTGGGAATCCACTACATAGTTGGAAGTTTGTTTTGTTTTTCATCTTCCCCAGCCTAGAAAGTCGTGCACCGGGTGATAAACAACATCATCCTCAGTAGATTGAACTGGGTATGTGAATTAGTGCTCCCGAGTTCCAGAGATAAAACACTGACGAAATTAAGGCTTTAAACAAAAATTACATTGTACGCTGCTTTCTCTGGAGGAAATAAAACAAATTGATTATGAAATTCTTAAATACCCGATTTTAAATTACGCAAGGAAAATCTGGGTCTCGGAGGAAGTAAAGACGTGTAAGCCTTATAAATTTGCGAAGTATGTAACGCTTATACCAATTTGTATTCGAATGTATCCAACTCTTCAATAATTACAGCCCGGACACACATTTGAGAAAGATGGACAAACAGACAGGCGCCACGAGCCATCACATAATACGGATCTTACTAGAATAGGCGTATTATAAAACAGGTATGCTTTAAAAGCTTTAAATCAGTAAACTAAATATGCGTAATAATTTAAGTATATGTAATAACATGCAAACTCACTATGTACAAACTTTTTACCAAGGGGGCGGAGTCATCTTTGACCTGAGGGAATTCAAATGAGAAAACGTGAAAGTCCATGGGTTAGCCACTGACCGTTCCAAGACGGTAGCCCTATTGTCAACCCTTTTTGTGTTTGTGATGTCGTTTGCATTTATTATTGCTTTTGCCTTCTTGTTTGTCTGTTTGCGTGTTTGTTTCTGTGTTTTGTGGTTTACTGTCCTCCTTGAATGCTACTTTCCCTGTCCGATCTTTTTATATTTCTTTAGCGATCATTAATAATAATAAAGAACAAGAGGCCCATTAGGGCCTATGAATGCTCTACAAGCTACACTTGCTTTTATATCAAGGGTTTTCATCATTAAAATCCCGTCAATACATTTTTTACTAGTGGAAAACACAACAACACCCACAACCGACTTTTAAATAAAACGTAAAAAAATATATTTTTTATTCTACATGACCAAAACATAATGAGCCTACACAATCTTTTATTTGCAAATAGATTCATTCTGCACAGTAGTACGTGCTATCCTATATTACGTGTGATTCCACCCTAGCTATATGGTGTTCTGAAACTTTAGACATTAACAAAATGGTTCTAGCTTGACATTTTGATTGATAGTGTTTTATATCGTGAACTGGAACAATTTTATAATTAAAATCCTGATGTACCCCTTTTAAGACCATTGGGCATGAATTAAACATGAATTAAACAAACTTTTTTTTATATAAAAATAAATATAATTAGTATACAAAAATAGGGTCCTGCTCAGATTCGAACCCATCCCTCTCGCTTTATAATTTTTTGGGACTGCCGCTCTCCCGACTGAGCTAACAATCCTTTAAAATTTCGATGAACTATAATGGGACTTGTTCTAAACCCGGAGTGTCCGAATAGACCCGAAGTCTAAAAATAGTCACTCGGGATCAAATGACGTCATATATAACCAGTCGGATCTTGTTGATTTGCATTCGGTCTCGCAAAGCTTTAGCCTCGGTCACCCGGCCCGCTTCTGATTTCTTCGTTACGCTATATTATGTTAATCGCTAGTTGGCGCTTTAATTGGCCTAATCTGCCCAGACCGATATCTGCAAGTAAGACATATGCATGATACGGTCTGGCTGGCCGAGACTAGCAAAGCTTAAAACTTAAGAACTTAAGAATATTACACAGCGTACTACAAAGTAAGCTAAAAATCTTATTCCGGAGAATGGGCAGCAACAACTCTTTACAAAGGATAGTAGCTTATGCGATAACCATTACTGATCAAACCTATTAAATAGTATATGAAGACTATAAAGGCCATGTATATTTCTTAAATATATAAATCCAAGAAAGATGGAAGATATGCGTTTGATGGTGTTGCAAGAGAAATAAATTATAAAATTAACTGGTTACAAATCTCAATACATTATCCTAGAAGAACAATACAGCGTATGAATATATTTTACGCAAGATCACGTGATGATCACGTGATGATGATGATTCAATGTGCCTATGGTTAACAGACTGTGACTCATGTAAGTGGTAATACGCATGCTTTACAACTTGAATTCCTAGAGAACTCGTCTGAAAAACTTGAATGGTATAAACACATATTGTGTAATGTTGAAAGGTTACCATTTCACTTGCTGAAATGACATTTTCGTAAACCAGACTACTGAATGTAATCCATTCGCAACATCTCGTACACTGCTTTGCGGGATCCCGAAGAATGACGGGATTGGCCGAGCGTTCACGATTGATAGTAGCCAGTTATCTGCCGAGAATAGATGGCGCCACCGAACCCGGTCCACCTACTTTGGTGTTACTCGGTCTTTATCGTACGATAAACAAAGAAAAGAAATCATGCCTAGTAGTACGGTACGTGTTGTTGTGTGCCAGGATGCCATTTAAGAGGGGGACATGAGTTTTTTAAAATGAAAAATAGGATGTCAGGAAAAGTTGTCATGAAAGACAGAAAAATACCGAGCTAAAGATTGCACATAGAGCGCATAATCGGCCTTGGAAAAACTTATAAAATTTTGTTTCACCCTTTGACAGGAACAGAAACAAAACATTCTTCTGAAATAGTATTTATTTGTTATATGCTTTGCAATTTTAGATGTGGCATTGTTTCCCCACATGCTTGAATGATTGACACGTGTTAACATCATGTTAACATCATGGAGAGCAAAAGTGCTAAACACTTCAAACTAAAAAAAAGTGCAATATGTATTTCAAGCCCAGGAATCGACGTCATAGTAGGTGCACGAGATGATCATCCGTAACGAAAATTTGTCTCGACTCGGTAAGTAAACACACTCTAATTCTCAGTCCATAAAGATATAATTGTGCCTAAAGTATCGCATTCAATGGTAAAAAGACTCGGTTAATATTCACTTCTGCTTATACTTAGCTAATAGCCATGAACGAGCAATTTTGAATTTATTATAGAGGCTACAAACAGAGACCGGAACCTTCCAGATTAAGGCTGGTGCTACTGAATTATGTAGATTTATGAATCGTGTAAAATCATCATCACTTGATATTCTGTCGACCCATTCTGTCGTACAAAATGATTTAACAGCGTTATTAACAATTATTTTCCATTTTAATTTAGATGGAAATTGTGCACTCGATAAGAAAGACAATAAGTAATCAAATAGCCTATACTTAACGAGTATCTCGCATATGTCAGGGATGAACCCATACTGATTTGTACATCCCTGCAGAATAAACAAGTTAAGTGTCAGACTGAAAATCTGTTTGCACAGTAAATTTGTCGGTGGTTTACACAATTTCTGTAATATCGGATATAAGTGGTAACCACCCAAGCATGGAAAGAGCCATGTCGGTGCGAGTGCGCATAGGAAACTTTTGAATTAATTTTGCTGACAACCGTTTCACTTTTTCAAGCTGAAGCAAATTTTTGACAGACATATTATGCCAAAGCTCGCACCCATACAGCAACGATGGAAAAGTATTTTTTTCTACTATCGGCGAAACAATTAGTGGATTCATTTTCCTCTATGTGGATCCAGTGACACAATCGAAAACAGAGAAGCACGTCCTTTATCACAACGGCTGTCTATAGCAGTGCCGCATTGAAATGAAGCATTTAATTCTATACCAACATGATTACTGAAAAAGGTTTGCTTTAAATCCATAGTAATCCATTGCTTTAAATCCAGAGTGGGGTTTCCACAATTTATTAAACCAATATAAGAAGCAAGTGATGAACATTGTAATTCTTCTAGAAGGTCGTTTATGTAAACAAGATAGAGCCAACTGGAGAGAACCCCACCCTGACGGACTCCTTGCATCAACGAGAAAATTTCTGATTCTATACCACTAACCATTACACAGCTAAACATAGTTCTGTAAGTATAAATTAGAGTGGCTAAGAGTTTTCCGCCGATACCGAATTGCCTCATTTTACTAAATAGGCCATCGTGTCATACGTTATCGAACACATTAGATGCGTCTAGAATAGCTGCATAAGTGTTACTACCGTGCTCTTTATTGTGCAGATATGTTTCTTGCATATTTAAAGAAAATGTTATAGAGCCTAGAAGTTCTTGATAGTCGTTCTGTTGTTTATTAGGAAACGGAATGCACTTAAGATGACTCCATGTATTTAATCTTCCCTTAACTACAGCTTCAAAAATCTTGTAGAGAACTGACAACTATCGGGACGATCTTTTAGCTTTCATACATTGAGAATAGGGAGTATTATTTCAACCCGGAAGCTATAAGGCGAATATTCGTGTTCAATCATTTTATCAAATAACAATTTAAGGTACGCCGTGTATAACGTGCTCATTTACTATGTTATCAGTTGACGGTGCTTTTCGAACTTTTAATTTTGTTCTTGCAATGCTTTGTAACTCCTCTAAATTAATAGGACAGCTTAGTTCTGGGTTGTCATTAGCATGATCAGACTTCACATAGTCGTTCACTTCTCTTTCTAGATTAAATTAAACGATGTCTGAATTAAGACGTTAGTGATATTTTCTCAAAACAGGTGATCCAAGAGGTGTTAAAGAAACTTTTGAGTCGTTATTAAAAATCCTGGTAAAATTATTAGAAGGAGCATGGAATGAGGTTGCCGAATGAAGAGTTAAAGGTGTAAGACGTACACATTCCACATAATAACTCTACATTTCTTAGATCTAAACCATTAGGGTTTAGATCTAAGAAATGTAGAGTTATAACGTGGAATTTGTATAGATGACGCAGAGTGTAACCGAAGAGGAGAAAGATTTCCAATTTGGCTGGTTTTCGAATTGTCCAAGCTTTCATTCATATTAACAACCCGGTAAAGTTTGGCAAAGATCGGATGAAAAATAAAAGCCCTACTATCATCTTAACGAGGTAAAATACAGCCTTTTTAGCTAAGTCAAGGGCCATAACTCTAGTCCAGTTTTGCTGGTTTTAGAACTTGGCCGAGTTTTCGTTGATATTAACAAGCTGAGCACATTTGGTAAAGATCAAATACAAAAAGAAGGTGATAGAGTTGTCACAAGGAAAAAAATGCATTTTTCAGCAAAAAATCAATGGCCATAACTCCGGTGAAACTAATCCGATCTGGCTGATTGTCGAACTTGTCCGAGCTTTTATTGATATAAAGACTCTTGCAAAGTTTGGTAAAGATCCGATAAATAATGAAGGCTCTATCGTATTCACAAAGCAAAAGTTAACCGCAACGGACGACGGCGACGATGGACGACGGACAACTCGCCATCACATAAGCTCTGCTGGAATTCGGCCAGTAAGAAAACGAAGCTCGGCGAACATCCCCATCTAAATGAGGATAATTAACAATATCAAAATTAAAATCATCTCTCTTGTCATAGATTTTACTAATTAGTTTTCGCCATTTTCAATAGGGAGATGTTAATCAAGAAAGGAAGCGACAGTATCAGAAATGATTGATTTGTTGAGTTGAAGTTCATAGAATGGATAGTATTCACCATATTTGAAAAGAAAGGATTGTCGATGTTCAATATGTCATCTAAATACCGAGAAGTGTCATTAAAGGCGTCAATTGCATCTGCCAGAGTATCGTATGAAAGACTCAACATGAAATCTCCTTCATAACAATACAAGAACAAATCTGCGACAAGAGTTGCACAGTTCGTACCCATAGGGATAACAACAAATATAAACGGTAGTTTCATACCTGGAGAAAATATTATCTAATAGGAAAATGAGTGCGACACAAACTTCTTGGCAAGTCCACATTGTATAATTGTTTAAACTGCCGTTAGTAATGAATGAATGAATGGTGTTTTACGGCACGTCGACA
>JAWPHD010015668.1:0-53966 GCA_037043455.1 Cyrtodaria siliqua | reverse complement strand
TGAAAAAATATTCTGGCCCTAAAAATATTCTGGCCCTTGAATTGTTGAAAAAAAATATCCTGGCTCTGACTGGAGGGGGAAAAAAAATCCCTCAAATTGTTGAAAAAAAAAATCCAGCCTTCTCTCACATTCTTGGAAAAAAATAATCTGGATGCGAGTCCAGTTAGAGCAAACAAATAATCTGGCTCCCTCTTCAGTCTATGATAAATGTAGATCTACTCCATCAGCCACTGGTTTCAACACGGATATGTTTAACTACAATCTGGCTACATCCACAACTTCTGCTCAGAAGTTTATCGAAATCTCCAGTTGAAATGAGTTTAGATGACAGTGATAGTATTCATGGTTGTAATAAATGTGATGTACATAGATCACATTTAGTAATAAATGTGGTATTTATTAGTCATGGTAGTTATAAATGTGATAAATGTTACCACATACACTGGCAATGGTGGTAGTAAATATGTTGTACATTGTATAAAGTGGTATAAAGTGGTCATGGTAGTAATTTGGTTTGCATTGGTCATAGTAGCAATGAATGTGAAATGAATGTGAAATTCATATAAAGTCATAGTTATAATTAATGTGGTATACATAAGTCATGGTTGTAATAAGACCATTTTTTTTTTTTTATATATATAAATTCGTTTTACAAACCTTCCTACCACAAAACGAAATTAGGTATTTTATTTTTCCGTAGGGAATTTGATAGTTTTTTTTTTTTACCTCCTCCCAGATTTTAATAGAATATTTCATTCTCTTCCTTTCAATAAAATAATTAAACTATGCTTTACCACTTTTTTATTTTTATTTTTTTCCCTTCCTCCTACAGCAATTCTCTGTTTTGATGGTTCGTAAAACAAATAATAAAAAATAATGGCCTAAATGTGTTATGTAAATATTGCAATCCTGTGAGGGTGACAGTGAACATTTGTCAACCTTCTGAGGTTATTTATTTTATTATACTGAAAATATATGTTTGAAAAAGATATTTGGATCTGCTAAATATTCCTTTGAAATAAAACATGAGAAAACATTGTAACTTCTGTCTGTTCAAAATCACTATTCTCAGCACTTAGAAAATAAATTTCTGCGGATGGTCCTTCGTGTTCTTTCGGAATCTTCAGCTGTGAACTCATGAGTAAACTTTTCAAAGAATCTTCAGAAAGTTGTGCAAACCGTGTCCGCCATTTTAGTAAATGTTCATTGATTTGCATCATTTGTGCATGTTTCATACTCCTACACTGCTCATCATAGGATGTCCCAATACATATAAACGTGCTTTGAATAAACAAACATAAGACAGTACAAATTATATGGGGTGGCATTACAAAAAACACTAGCATTTGGTGACTCACTCCATGGAAACATTACAAGCGATATGAGATATTTCAAAAATGGGAAAATAACAGTCTATGGAAATTTAACATGGGTGGTCATGGTAGTAATAAATGTGGTATTTAGTCTTAGTAGCCATGGTAGTATGAAATGTGGTACTTAGTCTTAGTAGCCATGGTAGTATTAAATGTGGTATTTAGTCTTAATAGCCATGGTAGTATTAAATGGGATATACAGTGGTCATGGTAGTAATACTTGTGATATACAGTGGTCATGGTAGTATACAATGTGGTAAAGAGTAGCCATGGTAGTTATACATGTGATGTACTTTGGACATGTTAGTAATCAATGTGGTATGCAGTGGTTATGGTAGTATTACAATACAAGGGTCCTGGTACATGTGCAATGGACTTTGTGAATATCACCAACAAGCAGGTGGACTTAAGAAGCAGCTTCAGCCACATGCAGTGCCGGGGTACAGACAAACTATGCCTATATCCCAGTGTTAATAAGAATGGTATGGAACATGGTAGACATTGCACAGTACAAGACAATCTCCTACACCACCAAACAAACATCCAATCAATACATGCTTTAGAAGAGCAAAAGGGGGTTCACATAGAAAGCAGACAATGACAAGCATAACTTAAGATTAAAGCGAGCACATGGAGTTCATGGTCAACCAAAATGGAACGATCCACATTAAGCAAGAGCTGTAGAAAGGACAGCATGCTCCATTATTCAAAGTCGATTTTAAACAAGGCCACTGACACTTCTGTCTCACCAACCATGGCATGGTGCGAGTTCATTCACAAGGTCGTTTTAATTGTGAAGGTTAGACGGTGGTGTGTAGGGGGTACAGGGAGAGGTTGTCAGTAAACATATATACCAAATATCAAAGCAAGACATTCAATACTCCAGAAAGCATATGAACTTGAAGAGGGTGGGGAGGGGAAGACAACTAGTGAACGACCAACACTTCAAGGAGTGTGCACTGAGGGTAAAACAAAAGAATACAAAAAGCCGCAGAACATGCACTTATATATCTATACGGAGGTGTTCCAATTGAGGGACTATATTTATTGCGCTTTAGAAAATTCGCGAGAAAGGTTATGTCAAGCACAATACACGTACAGGTGCATTCACTTCCGCCCACATCCGCAACAGCACATACCACAGCATGAGGGTATATTTTCAAGTGCAAAAATGGATCGACTCAGATGATAAACTGTTACCACAAGAGTGAGGATGGTCAGTTGTAGGTAACAAGAGATGTTTGTAAAACATATATGCCCCCCTGCAAAGACCATGACACAAACATTCCTGCCAAGTTTCGAGTGCCAGCTGTTCTTGAGTTATCGTGTGGACAAGCAATTTTTTACACGTGTTGTTACATGGCAACCACATTTCTTATGTGACAGGGTCTTCACCAGGTGATTTAAGCACAGCAGGGCCGCTGTGCCTGATTTCCAAATACTCATGCGGACTAAAAAGCTGCCGTGGTGCTTTGATCTTATCAGACAGTCTCTGATTTTGAACAGATAAACTAGTTTGTTTGTCTGGTAATTAGATAAGGGCTATACATCACAATAGCATGCAGGCTTGACCTGTTACACTGGACATAATCAACACCTCTGAATCATGATGGCATCTATATATCAACCTTCTTTGAGTGTGTAACAAACATCCTAGCTTCCTTTGAAAAACATTGCACAATAAAGTACGCTCTACTGGTTTAATTGGTAAGCTGTTTTCATTATATATAGTGTATCATTGGCAGTTATCCTTGTATATATACTGACGAGATAAAGAAACGCCTCATCGGGAATTTCCGCTATATATTGTATGTACACTATGCTGCTGTTAATCGAATGGTACATGGCTACGTAAGACCTTTCTTTTCGGAAAAAATACTAAAACAACACAAAACACAGCAAATAGTATTTCTTCAAAGTTTGACTATTGGCAGAGTATCTGTTTGGCTGTGAGCAAACTTAGGATGCAAATTTCTGCAAACTCTTTACGTTCAATACAGTACTAAAATAGTCAATTTTTCAAAGAGGAACTTCAATATTTATGAATTTCTTGTTATAAAGTGTACTGTGATTAAAACGTCTACAACATCACAGTTGTGTCCTTTCTCTAACCAACTGCAACTTTGTTTTACAAAACATCTTGGGATTTCTTTGGAATATTATGTGGCATTAAGTGTGCGGTATATACAATATATAGCGGAAATTCCCGATAAGGCGTTTCTTTATCTCGTCAGTATATGTAGGTATTTTACCTTTAGCGTTCACATGGGTTGCCTATTTGCATAATCTTCATCCAAATAATTATCCCATATGTCAAAATTATTTAATAGTTTGTGTTAAAGAGTGAAAATAAACCATAAATGTATTTCTTTTTAAATTCGAATCAAATTTAATCTTATATTCATTCAATAAAAGGAGATAATTAAAAAAAAAATAAATTAAAATATTTTTTATTTAGGTTTAAATATAGAAACATCAAAACATACTTGTATATTAAAAAAATGTAGACATGTTGACATTTGTTAATAGTTTCGTTTAATAGCGTGGTTAGGGTTAAACCTTTTAAAAAATATGAATTTGTCTAAAATAGTTTTGTTACCATGGCAACCACATTTCTTAAGCGAATGTATGCAAAAGGGAAGGTGAAAAATTACACCATGACACAAACATTCCTGCCATGTTCCCAGTTTGTAGCTCCAGCTGTTCTTAAATTATCGCGAAGAGAAGCAATTTTTAGTGTTTTTTTACATGTTGTGTTACCATGGCAACCACATTTCTTAGCAAATCTACCCAAAACGGGAGGTGCACAACTAGACCATGACACAAACATTTCTGCCAAGTTTCGACTTTGTAGTGCCAACTGTTCTTGAGTTATCGCGAAGACAAGCAGTTTTTAGTGAGCTTTTACAAGTTTTGTTACCATGGCAACCGCATTTCTTAAGCGAACCCACCCAAAAGAGGAGGTGCACAACTACACCATGACACAAACATTCCTGCCAAGTTTCCAGTTTGTAGCTCCAGCTGTTCTTGAGTTATCGCGAAGACAAGCGATTTTAGTGCTTTTTTTAAATGTTTTGTTACCATGGCAACCACATTTCTTATGCGAATCTACCCAAAAGGGAAGGTGCACAACTAGACTATGACACAAACATTCCTGCAAAGTTTCGAGTTTGTAGTCCAGACGTTATCACGAAGACAACATGATTTCGGGGCGGACCGACCGAGACATTTTTTTATGTTTTGTTACCATGGCAACCACATTTCTTAAGCAAATCTATCCAAAAGGTGAGGGGTACAACTAGACTATGACACAAACATTCCTGCCAAGTTTCGAGTTTGTAGTGCCAGCCGTTCTTGAGTTGTCTTCGCCAACCGACAGACGGATATTCCCAAACGTTATACTTGTAGGAAGCATCGACTTGAATGTTCCATAGGTTGTGGGGAGTGTAGGGGTGTTAACTGTACAACTGTAAGTTAGCATGAATGAAACAGTGTTTAACAAGAAACCAAGATGGAACATTTAGTAACAACGTTAGACTTTGTGTCATAGACCTGTTTGGGCTTGAAATTGCAGTGAAACAAATTTTGCGTGCCGTTCAGATATTATCGCAAAATATGTTTGGGAGTGAACTTCAAAAATGTGACTTGCCAAATTCAACTACAGTTCAAAGCATTGTTGACGAAGGGCATTACATAGCTAAAACATTTATCGCGGAGAAAATGGATCAGTCAGACAGCTGGGACTTGAATCGAGATGGTACAACTAGAAAAAAAAAGAATTGTAGATACATCCATAACGTTGGATACAGCATACTCAGTCCTAGGTTTACTCAGGTTTCCCGTGAGACTGCTGTTGCGATAACAAACGTTACAAAGAATCAACTGACTGCACTGGCTGAAACTCACTGTGAAATGAAATCAAATGAACTGGTGACTGAAGAATACACTGGTGACTGAAGAATACATTGCTAATTCACTTCAAAAAAATGCTTTCACTATGAGTGACAGTGCAATGAAAAGCTGGCTGATAAACTACTTATTGGGTGGCGTGAGGTGGTGCTGAACAGGTGCAACAATGAGCAAGAAAAGAAAGCAGTTCTCCATTTTCACTGTATGGCACATGTACTATTGGGCTTTCATAAATACGTATGTGATGACCTCAAAAAGGCTGAGAAAAAGTGGAATCAAATGGACCTATTGGAAGAGACGCAATGCCAGTCTTTAGAATGTGGAAAAAAACAACAGTAATTGAGCGCGTCGTCCAAACAACATCTGATATCTTTGCTCCTGCTGGAGATCATTACGGCTTACGTGATAAATGCGAAGCTTACTGCACACACAAGGCAGTTAAATCCGTCATCGGCAACTACAAAGATAAAAGGTTCAATGGGATTTTCCAGACAGCTGCTGAAATATCACTCCCCCTTGAATCAATACCGTGCCAGCGCCAAACTTGAAAGTCCGTACAAGCTGATCTGGAGTCCGACGTTGTGAGAACATACTTGAACTGCATGGCACACTTGTACTTGAAATTTACGAGTCTTTATTGGCTTTTAGTAACATCAGGTTGTGTTGCCTACCTCGAACTGTATCCCCATATTTTGAGATTAGAGGCCTACCTACAAAAATGTGCCGACAACCCCAAACACCTACTTGAGAAAGATGGCTGGACAGTACCAACATTGAAAATGTTACGCACTATGACAAATTCCAACAGAAACTCTCAACACTCTGTCACTCTGAATTCTTGCTAGAAAGCATATCTGTGTCCTGTAGTGCAATGCTAAGCACTATAAGAAAGCAGCTCTCAGATTTTTCGAAAGGAGGTCAATACAGCACTGGGCCATCAAAAGACGATTTGCTAAGGACTGGTTATGCGCAGGTCACAAACCTAAGTTGTGAACACCATTTTGGAGATTTGGATAGCTGTCAAAAGCGGAGACGCAATGCATCATCATTCATGGGTACAACTGATTTAGTGAAATGGGAAGAAAATGATTGTGGTTGAGTGGTATGACTGCGGACAAGAAGAATGTTATTCTCAAGCAGGCCAGGAAAGGTGGGAGAGAAATGAGGAAGCGGCACAGAGAACAGGAACAACTAGTGGTCAGTGAAATTATGACTGAAATGGAGAAAAAACAAATTTCAAAAAAGAGAAAAGCATGTAAAATAGATATTGATGAAGAAGATTATTATAGCGAAGCTGAAAACATTGTGAGTTTGTTGCCTACCATAACGAATTTCAGTGATAATGAGTATATTGCGGTGGCATATCAAGGCGAAATTCAACCAAATTTAGTGTATGACTTCCCCACATCATGACAACGCGCAAGAGCAACATTATTTTTGACTCCGCCCCAGGGGTAAAAAAAACTAAAAATTCAACTACACCATTATTTTTTATTATTTTTACATACACTTTTTTTTATTTTTTTATTTCTTGGGCGAATGTCATCGTGTTTCTTGGGCGAATGTCATCCAGACTTTGTGTAGTATTTCATCATAACAACGTGCAAGAGCAATTTTATTTTTGACTCCGCCCAAGGGGGCCTGCCCCAGGCGTCAAAAGGTCAAATACACTAACAAGAGGGCCTGTGGACGCTCTACTGGCTAACATGGCTCTTATAACATCAATGAAGCGAGTGACTGCAATTAGTTTTTTTTTTAAAGTTTTGGGCAAAATCCAGCATTTCAAACTAAATATGGGCCATAACTAAAACATCTGGTAAAGTTGGGTAAAGATCAGATGAAAAATGAAAGCCCTATTGTCTAAACAAGACAAAATATTGCATTTTTAACGAAATCAAGGGCCATAACTCCGCTGTTACTGGTCGGATCTGGCTGGTTTTTGAACTTGTCCGAGCTTTCATGGATATTACCAATCTGGTAAAGTTTGGTAAAGATCGGATGTAAAATGAAGGCCCTATCGTCTTAACGAGACAAAATATAGCATTTTTAACTAAATCAAGGACCATAACTCCGCTGTTAGTGGTCAGATCCGGCTGGTTTTCGAACTTGTCCGAGCTTTTATTGATATTAATAATCTGGTAAAGTTTGATAAAGATCAGATGAACAAATGAAGGCCCTATCGTCTTAACAAGACAAAAGTTAACGACGGACGGACACCTCGTCATTCCATAAGCTCTGCGGCCAGTAGAGCTAAAAAGAAGAAGTAAAGAAATCTGATAAAGTTTGGTAAAGATCACATGAACAAGAGGCACAAGAGGGGCTGGTTTTCGAACTTGTCCGAGCTTTCATTGACATTAACAATCTGTTAACGTTTGGTAAAGATCAGATAAAAAATGAAGGCCCTATCGTCTTGAGGCAAAATATAGCATTTTGAACTAAATCAAGGGCATTAACTCCGCTGTTACTGGTCCGATATGGATGGTTTTCGAACCTGTCCGAGCTTTCATTGATATTAACAATCTGATAAAGTTTGGTAAAGATCAGATAAACAATGAAGCCCCTATCGTCTTAACAAGGCAAAATATAGCATTTTTAACTAAATCAAGGGCCATAACTCTGCTGTTAAAAGTCCGATATGGCTGGTTTTTCGAAATTGTCCGAGCTTTCATTGATATTAATAATGTGGTAAAGTTTGGTAAAGATAGGATGAAAAATGAAGGCCCTATCGTCTTAACGAGGTAAAATATAGCATTTTGAACTTAATCAAGGGCCATAACTCTGCTGTTACTAGTCAGATATGGCTGGTTTTCGAACTTGTCCGAGCTTTCATTGATATTAACAATGTGGTAGAGTTTGGTAAAGATAGGATGAAAAATGAAGGCCCTATTGTCTTAACGAGGCAAAATGTAGCATTTTTAACTAAATCAAGGGCCACAACTCCGCTGTTACTGGTCCGATATGGCTGGTTTTCAAACTCGTTCGAGCTTTCAACGACATTAGCAATCTGATAAAGTTTGGTAAATATCGGATGAACAATGAAGCCCCTATCGTCTTAACGAGGCAAACTATAGCATTTTTAACTCAATCAAGGGCCATAACTCTGTTGTTACTAGTCAGATACGGCTGGTTTTCGAACTTGTCTGAGCTTTCATTGATATTAACAGTGGTAGAGTTTGGTAAAGATAGGATGAAAAATGAAGGCCCTATTGTCTTAACGAGGAAAAATATAGCAATATAGCATTTTTATCTAAATCAAGGACCATAACTCCGCTGTTACTAGTCCGATCTGGCTGGATTTCGAACTTCTCCCAGCTTTTAATGATATTAACAACCTGTTAAAGTTTGGTAAAGATCGGATGAAAAATGAAGGCCCTAACGTCTTAACGAGACAAAAGTTAACGTCGGACGGACGATGGACGACGGACGGACAACTCGGCATCCCATAAGCTCTGCTGGCCTTTGGCCTAAAAATGAAGGCTCTATCGTCTTGAGGCAAAATATTACTTTTTAACTAATTCAAGGGCCATAACTCCGCTGTTACTGGTCCGATCTGGCAGGTTTTTAGCTCTACTGGTCGAAGACCAGCAGAGCTTATGGGATGACGTGTTGTCCGTCGTCCGAAGTCCGCCGTCTGTCCGTTAACTTTTTCTCGTTAAGACGATAGGGCCTTTAATTTTCATCTGATCTTTACCAAACTTTACAAGATTGTTAATGTCAATGAAAGCTCGGACAAGTTCGAAAACCAGCCAAATCGGACAAGTAACAGCGGAGTTATGGCCCTTGATTTAGTTAAAAATGCTATATTTTGCCTCGTTAAGACGATAGGGCCTTCATTTTTTATCTGATCTTTAACAAACGTTAATAGATTGTTAATGTCAATGAAAGCTCGGACAAGTTCGAAAACCAGCCAGATCGGACCAGTAACAGCGGAGTTATGGCCCTTGATTTAGTTAAAAATGCTATACTTTGCCTCATTAAGACGATAGGGACTTCATTTTTCATCTGATCTTTGCCAAACTTTAACAGATTGTTAATGTCAATGAAAGCTCGGACAAGTTCGAAAAACAGCCAGATCGGACCAGTAATAGCGGAGTTATGGATTACTATTTTGATAAAAGAAATATGTTTGTTGACTATTATACTGTGATGAAATATTATGTCGGTTATTACTTGCAAAAACTGAATAAAAATAATGTCCAAATTATCAATGTTTTCCTTTAATAAAACTGTTGGTATATCAAATTATTCATGAAAAAAAATGGATTCAGCATAAAAACAACAACATTAGAATGTCAGGTTTGAAAATAAATTGATGAAAAATGAGAAAATATTTGCAATTTAAGTAAAAAAAACTTAATTTTGAGTTCCGCCGCGACGCGATAAATGCAATAGTATTTTATTAAGGGAAGATTCCAAATTCCGGGCCAAAAATCACAACTTTGAAAAGG
The DNA here is from genome assembly GCA_037043455.1 of Cyrtodaria siliqua. Lineage (NCBI taxonomy): Eukaryota > Metazoa > Mollusca > Bivalvia > Adapedonta > Hiatellidae > Cyrtodaria > Cyrtodaria siliqua. The sequence continues at coordinate 44,236 of JAWPHD010015668.1, read as the reverse complement.
CATAATTCTGGTTCTAATAATGGTATCTTAACAAATTAAACTGATCTGAAATGCTCTTTAAAAGCTCTGTCATATCATATATTGTTTATTAACCAAATACGCACTTTAAAAATCACTCTGGGGTTGCTAAATTGTAACAAGAGTGACAGTCTGACATAAATGAACATAGGAAATACAATATATCAAGGGGACACCGTGACAACTTGAACGCATGATCATCCTATTGTAAATAACAAAGGAAGGAAGGAAGGAAGGAGGGAAGGAAGGAAGGAGGGAAGGGAGGGTGGGTGGGTAGGTAGGTAGGTATATGACAGACAGACAGACAGACAGATAAATAGATAGATAGATTTGTTTCTGCAACATACATGGTTATGAAAAACAACACAATGCATAAAATAAAAATAAAAAGCATGCATTAGATATAAACCATATCAAAGCGAAGGATAACACAAAAAAGGGGGAAATGATTTTCCCTTATTTCCATTGTGGTACATTAAAAATAAGAATAGCTAAATCGCATATTTATAGAACTGTGTGTAATTACTTTCATTTTTACTCTCATTGTCTAGATGTGGCCGTCATTTAAAACAATATTATTTCAGGTTTTTTTTATAACTTCCCAATACATGGCTTTAACTAAAAATCAAAGAATTGTTTCTGTTGCAATTTGTTTGACATTGAGGTATGTTTTTGCGCAGGCTGAGTGGATTATGAGTAGTATTGAATGCTATATATATATACACTATATATATAAATTTTTGTCTTGACTCTGCTTTTATGATCTTTAAATAGCCTCGAGCCAGTATATTATCCGATGTAATTTGTGATTCTCAGGTCATGTGAATGATGGTTCACTTTCTGTACATATATACAGGCCTTTCACCAGCATGTGCCACCATCTTTGTTTGAGTTAGCATGAATAACATTTCATAGTTTCTACACTTGGAAACATTCCCGCTTGTGCAAATACGCATGTAGTTGACGTGATAGCAAAAACGTTTTTTACACAACTGACACGGCTATCTTTTATCACCAGCATGTAAACTCCTGTGCATATTAAGACTTCCTCGCTGTGTGAATGACTTAGCACATATTGTACACGTAAACGGCTTCTCTCCAGTGTGTATTAACATGTGACTATTGAGATTTTCTCGTCGTGTGAATGACTTGTCACATTCTGTACATGTAAATGGCTTTTCTCCAGTGTGTATTAGCATGTGCTTATTGAGATTTCCTCGGTGTGTAAATGACTGGTCACATTCTGTACATGTATAGGGCTTCTCGCCAGTGTGTATTAACATGTGTCTATTGAGTGTTTGTTTTACTGTGAATGTCTTGTCACATACTGTACATTTAAATGGCTTTTCGCAAGTGTGTATTATCATATGATTATTGGGAGATCCTAGATGCACAATCATATGTCTATTAAGATGCCCTCTCCGTGGAAATGACTTGTCACATACTTTACATGTAAAGGGCTTCTCTCCAGTGTGTATTAACATGTGCCTAGTGAGGTGTCCTCGGTATGTAAATGACTGGTCACATACTGTACATGTATACGGCTTCTCGCCAGTGTGTATTAACATGTGTCTATTGAGAGTTTGTTTTACTGTGAATGTCTTGTCACATACTGTACATTTAAATGGCTTTTCAGAAGTGTGTATTATCATATGATTATCGAGAGATCCTCGATGCACAATCATATGTCTATTAAGATGCCCTCTCCGTGGAAATGACTTGTCACATACTTTACATGTAAAGGGCTTCTCTCCAGTGTGTATAAACATGTGCCTAGTGAGGTGTCCTCGGTATGTAAATGACTGGTCACATTCTGTACATGTATACGGCTTCTCGCCAGTGTGTATTAACATGTGTCTATTGAGAGTTTGTTTTAGTGTGAATGGCTTGTCACATACCGTACACTTAAATGGCGTTTGGCCAGTGTGTTTTAACATATGATGATTGAGAGTTCCTCGACGAGTAAATGATTCATCACAATCTCGACACTTAAATGGCTTTTCGCCGGTGTGTATACGCATGTGTTCATTGAGATGCTCTCGTAGCATGAATGACTTGTTACATTCTGTACACTTAAATGCCTTTTCGCCAGTGTGTACAAGCATGTGTCTATTTAGCCGCCATTGTCGCGTGAATGATGTGTTACATTCTGTACACTTCAATGCCTTTTCGCCAGTGTGTAAAAGCATGTGTCTATTTAGCTGCCATTGTTGCGTGAATGACGTGCTACATTCTGTACATGTAAATGGCATTTGGCATGCCATATCGCACACTTTACAATAGAAAGCTTGCCTGTGTTCGTTTTATTTTTATGTTTATAAATCTCTTCATATTCAATTTTCTAACTGTTATCACTAGGTTTCATATTGTAGGCAAGCAGAATACTCCATGATAGAAAACTCCATGATTTACTGCGATACTGAAGTATAACAATTATATTGTCTCTTTATATCCACTTTCTCATGTGCTCTTTTATTTGTTGTTAGTATATAGTAAACAGTTGATATGTTACTTCTTCTTTTATTAACACCACCTGGTATATAGTAAACAGTTGATCTTTTACCATGTTTACTTCGTCTTTTAATATCACCACCTGGTATAGAGTAAACAGTTGATCTATTACTTCTTCTTATATTATCACCAAGTGGTATATAGTAAACAGTTGATCTATTACTTCGTCTTTGATTATCACCACCTGGAAGGAGACAAATTGCACATTCATTTTTCTTTATTTATATCTTTAAATGCACAAAAAATAAACACTAGAAGTCCTATCTCTCAATATCTATGAGGGATGAAATGGATTCTTATCGCTTCAAAAGAGATATTTAATATTTTCTGGCCTCCTAGCAGGCTCAGATAAAAATATTATTATTTTTTTATAAAGGTTGGTTTTTAGTAAATTATAGTTTTTTTAGGGTGATTTCTACAAAAAATAAAATGTCCATGCTTTTATCAATATTTCTAACATAAATACCTTGTCTGACGAACATAACCCACTGAACATTGAAACATGATTTTTTGTTTAGTCGCTGTCTTCCCTGACTCTTTAGTTCTCACTTCATCTTGAGTCTCAGAAATGCTGCATGCTTACCAGACCATTATAGGTTCCTCTTTGGAAGCAGATCTTATGGATCCCACAATGATCTGGCAAAGGCAACAAAATTCTAAAAACTCAAGATGGCATGAAGTAGTATTACATACATAACTGTAAATTCCTAATAGCTTCAATCAGTAGACTCTGATTAATTTAATGCAGAATGGATCATTTTTTCAATAACTAACAAATAGGAAAATAAAAACGAGAAATGTCACTGTGACAAATGCCCCCGAAGTGGTTTTGACCTTTGACCTCTAAGGTTGACCTTGACCTTGGAGCCACGAACCTGGATTTTGCGCGCGACACATCGTCTTGTTGTGGTGAGCACTTGGTGCCAAGTTATTTGAAAATCCGTCCATGAATGTCGGAGTTATTAAACGGACATGAAAGCACTTCTTTTTTTATCTTTGACCTCTAAGTGTGACCTTGACCTTGGAGCCACATACCTGGATTGAAGCGCAACACATCGTCTTGTTGTGATGAGCAATTGTGCCAAGTTATTTGAAAATCCGAACAGTAATGTCCGAGTTATTGACCAGACACAATTGTACGTATGGACGGATGGACTGACGGATGGTTAATCCGAGCCTTCTCTGACCTTACCAGCCCTTTTTACGATTTTTGATATTTCATCTGGCTGTGTACTATAGAAGTGGCTATAAAGCCACACAAAAAAAGAAAGAAAAAAAAAGAAGGCTTTTAGGGTCAGAGAAGGCTCGGATTAAGTTCAAATCAGCACTTCATGCTGGCATAGACAAGTTTGCCCCACAAAAGACCATAGGTAGTAAACCCTCAGTACCATGGATGACACAGAGCATCAAGAGACACATACGTAAGCGAGACAGTGTGTATAAATTTAAGTCAACAAACAAACTCTGGGAACAGTTCAAATCAGCACTTCATACTGGCATAGACAAGTTTGTCCCACAAAAGACCATAGGTAGTAAACCCTCAGTACCATGGATGACACACAGCATCAACAGACACGGACGTAAGCGAGACAGTGTGTATAAAATATTATGCAAACGTATGTATTATATACGTAAATACTTCAGCGTATGTAGGTTCCTTAGAACCACAAACGCACGCACGTACGCACACGCACACACACTACTGTATAACAGTAAGTCAATAATACAGTGTGTTCAAACGTTGTCGTAGGCATTGTTTCAGTCAGTGGTAGAGCGCCGAATTTCAGATCGAAAGGTCGTGTGTTCGATCCTCGCCATGGCCATGTTATTTATCCTTGAGCAAGATAATTAATCCACATTGCTTAGTACTGGTTCTACTCAGGAAACCTGCACATAATCTTAGAAAGGGGGTGTTGCAGTATCAATAGATAGATCAATAGATATGCGAGTGTAAAGAGCAGCTTCGTGGTAAATGGAGAAATGTATACTAAGGGAGATAATTCAGTGATATGCGTTTCACTGTGTTTCCGAGTGAACTACACACAACGAATTGCCATTGCACAAGCGCACCGGGAGCAAGCGTACCACTTTCAGAGAGCAAGCGTACCACATATATAGATATATAGTGATTCATTGGTATATCAATTATCTAGAATATTGAATATAAAACATAATGGTTAAGTACGTAGGCAACATTCTTACTGCTTAAATAAATGGGCAAAATGCTTTTTAAGCAATTCTTTATTTTGTACAGTCAGTGTCAATCCTACAGAGGGCAGTCTTGACAAATCTTGCAAGTGTCACATGCTGCAATCTGTTAAGACAAAATGAAAAAAATACCCGTGTTTCCGGTGGCCCGACCGACCCTATTTTTATAGGACCGACCATAAACGTTTTATGAAAAAAAAAAATTTTTTAAAAAAAAGGTAAACTGACATCACAGAGGAACTTTCAGTTGTATCATCAACTTGTATGGGGTTTATAAGATAAATACATGTAGAATCTAACAATATCTTGCTCCAAAAAAAAAAAAGCCAATCGATCTACCCTATTTTTTTAGAGCATGCAATAGGAAACACAACTTTTTTTTTTTGGCCTAAGAGCTAGTTAAGATTACAAATTATTAAAGATTTACTATATGGAGCAAAGGCTGTTAAGTTAAAAAGGTGCTAAAACTCTTATTGCCTCATATCAATAATATAAGAAACCTAGCTATTTTTATTTATAAGGCTTTTGATAAAAGAAATGAGTACCTTTTTCCAAATAGGTAATACGAATTGATGTTGTAATGATATACATGTACTATTTATATATGCATTTTGTTGTATAGCAACAGTATTTGACTCAAAATTGTATCTCCTTCTCCACTGGATACACATACATATAACTGTGTAAAATTGCTAAGTATACTATGCATTTGTACTACATGTATTTTGTAAGTCGTATTTTTAAAATCTATTTTTAGCAGTGCCATGGTGTTTGAATTTCTGGCCGATCTGAATTTTTGCTAGGATCAACTAGACATCAAGAGCAACATTCTTTGAATCTGTCGAGTTAAAAACTGGATTTGTGTATTCTGTAAGTGAATATTTTGTTAATAAATGTGTTAATTATATTTTTGAGTTGCTGGTTTTGCTTTCTTTCTCGTTAAATTTTAAATTTGTAACACTAGTTACAGGTATATGGTGAAAAGTTGATTGCTAATTTAGTGTCCTTGATAGTTTAGAGGTAAGAGTGCCAGGTGCCAGTACAGTACACTTGAGGCCATGGGTTTTGGTTCAGGTTAAAGCACTTTTTTTTTCCACCCTGTTATATACCCATGGTTTCAAGTCAAAACAATAAATTATATGCAGTTGTAGAGTAATGGTGGTGTCCACCTTACATGCAGGAAGTCGTGGGTTCAGTCCTCAGCTGGGTCATACCAAAGAGTTAATCAACATAGTACTAGTAGGTCCCTTGCTTAACGCTCAGTTAGTAAAGCTTAGTGCTAGGATTGGTTGGCCCGATACTGTCAGTATAATGCGACTTGGTGGGGTATCATGTTGTGTCTACGGCGTGGTTACGGCGTGGTATTCCAGTGTGGCAGCACTATTAAATAAGGCAAAGAGCTCATTGCTGCAAATGGACAGCTTTGTAATATGACTGAAAGACTGTTAAAGCCATGTTAAACCCCATGCATACATACATACATACCGGTAGTTCTATTGTTTATGCGTTTTTGGAAATAAATAAAAAATGCAAAACTGGAAAAATTTCAATACTTTATTAAAATACATTTTCAATGCAATAAAACAATATTCAATAAATAATTCCCAAAAAGGTGGAGAAGCAACACGTTAAAGAGAGTGTAGGCATACAACCAAGCAACCTGTATATTGAGAGTTCTGAAAAACTTGGAAAAGATGAAGGAATTATCAAAATTGGATGATATGATCATTTGAAGGTTCTTTTGAAAAGGATATGGAAGCCTCCATCTTGAGAACTATGACATCAACGTTTTATATTACCATATATGTTACCATATATGGATTATTTATAAATATGATAATTTACTGATTTACTAAGGAAAAAATACAGCAACTGTATGAACAATATGTATATTGTATTTAAATTGTACTTAAAATCATATTTTTATAGAAGACCGAACATGATCAAATTGACTCATTTAATAACATCAGAAATAAGAAACAAATAAAAGATTTGGCTATGTACGCATACGAAGCCTTTGATTTAAGAAACATATCTTTATATACTGGATAAGTGATGGTAAACAATACCATTACCCTCCTGTGTGAAATTTGTGTTTATTGTTTTTTTTTTTTTTTTTTTTTTTTTTTTTTTGTTTTTTTGTTAATACTGTTTCTTTTAGGTACACCTTTTGTGACAACTAAAAATTCTAATAATTCAAATAGTATTTCATTATTTACAATAAATGCATTCTTTAGTTTTGTTCTGCGCACCATTGTCGTAAAACATGAATTCTCATAATGCATGAAACGAAAATTACATTTAAATATTACACCTCATTTGCATATTCCACTCTTTGTTTAATGTGACGTCATCCTGTCCATAAAGTTGCATATTGACCAGGCGCCCAGTCCAATAGCTATATTAACGGACGTGTGAAAAAAAAGTCGTCTAAATAAATCATACAACGTATTGATTTAATTTGTTGGTCAGATTCGGTATAATATAACAAATAATGTATGGTGCTTCGGTCCATATGAAGTTTATGGACTGGGCAGTCAGACCTAGAATGTTATATGGACCTCAGCTTCGCTTCGGTCCATATAACGTTCTAGGTCTGACTGCCCAGTCCATAAACTTGCATATGGACCTCAGCACCATACATTATCTGTTAAATAGTGTATATTGCTTGTTATGCTATTGTGTGTTGTTATATGTATTACATGAATTGTACCATTGTATCTATTTTGAGTATTTATTGAAGTATCTATCATATGCTCGTGAGTCTTATCAGACTTAATGCATGAACTATTATGAAAAATTGTAAGGTCTACGGCGAGATGCCCTCGACCCGTCCTAGACCTATTGATGAGGATAATAAAACAAATTATATTCTATACTTAAGTGTAATAATGCATTTTGTCATACTGCAAAGAAAATTCTCAGGATTTTTTTGGTCAATGGGCCATAGACATGAGCCCATGTCTATGTCTCGCGACGTGAACATAGGACAATTTCCCCGTAGGTACCCCATACCTGCAATACACAAAAACAAAATGGCGACGATAAGGTTGCAGATTCGTTTTGGAAACCGCCGATTGTTTTCTTTCTATTGCTTTTCTGCGCTTTTCATTGTGTGTAAAGGTCTGAAATAATCATAAGTATATATTTTTTTGCAATTTTACAGATAATAAAATGTGTTTAATTTATGAAAAAATCCGCCAAATATAACGATATAAGCGATTACATCACGAAAATAAAATAGTTAGAGGCACCGTACGGGGAAATTGGCGCAGTAAAAACGCCATGAAAAGTGAATAGGGTCGGGTGAATATAATTTCCAGGCAGGGAATGTGAGCCCATGTCCCCTGTCAAGAATCCTAATAACTAATAATCTGACCATTAAAGTATCTTCGACCTCTTAGTTTACAACCACTAAATGACAGTTGGCTACATATATCAGTAAAACATTATATATTTGACATAATAATATGTTAGCTAAAATAAAGTATTCAAACTGTAACAAAAACTATCGTGACTTTGATTAAATTTTGTTTATTTTCTATCCGATACCATTTGTAAATGGATGACCTCAACTTGTTACTTCCAGTGATATACTGCGTTCATTTGCAGTGATCTTTTTCGCTATTAAATGATATTTATCAATATGCCATATATGGTAATTTAGAACTATGACAGCCTAGTCCTCAAAATCGTGGCTCCCATGTCTGTTTTAGAACATCCTTCAAATGGTCATATCTTCTTTGTTTATCATCTGATTTTCATAATTCTTTTTCCAAGTTTTTCAGACTTGTTTATAATGAAGATTGTTTGACTGTATGCCTACATTTCCTTTACTGCTAATGCTAGTTAAATGGCAACAGATCAATGTTAATAACACCTTAGTTCAATAACCAAAACATTTTATTTTGCATGAGAAACATCAGTTTCAATATATACAGGAAGTTACATGAGTACTCATTCATTATTGAATTTATTAAACTAGTTGGAAAAATGATATAATGCAAGGCTCTTGCCAAGCATTATATTATTTTTGCGAACTAGTTTAATAAATTCAATAACGAATTTTAGATTCTATTTATCACATCTCACATATCGACTTTTATTGCATTTTGCCTGTCGCTTTTACATGCGAAACCGACATAAACCATGGGAATTGGATCATAGTCATTATCGATTTTTTTTGACAGCACATACTAGGCTTATTTGCATACTTATATAACTAGTTGTATATCGAAAATATAGAATGGTGTTATTCCACTCCTCCCACACTGTAAGTTATGTGATAAATACAGGATCTTACACAAGCGTTCATTTCATAAAAAAATATATGAAACAAATATTACTTATATTTCATTTTATATTTAGCAAGAAAAATAATACTTTCAAAGAGTACTGTTAAATATGAAACAAACATTTCAGATTCTTTTTATCATATGACATCATTTGCTTGGGTTATGTACTAAAATAAGGAGTGACTAGCCTTTCTCCTATTTACAAATACAATATTGTCACCTCATATATTATAGTTGAACAATAAAATGAAGTCATATGATGTTATTCATAACTTTCACATCCGGTCAACTTCCGGTAGGTTGAGATATTCGGTAGGTGACAATAAAGGGGTTTACTCGGACTTTGTCCTCAATCTCTATATGAAAAATGAAAATATTAGACCATGATTTAAATTATATGTATCCATATTGGTGTTTTAAAATCAGACAACACCAAAAGAAGATACATAGATGTATACAAAAAATAAAGCTTTTAATATAATTATCACTACAAACTAGTTTTATAAAGGGCTAAAGTCAGTTGAGCACCAACGATAAACACCGAGTTTACCCCCTACCAGAATGTGGAGGTTTTTTATTTTATTGATCACTGATTGGTCAAATTATTTTGATGATGTCATGTGAAAGTTATGAATTACACGTTTGGTAATATCAAAAAAAATATGTGACATTATGGAACAGCATATAAGTGACGTTATTTGATAAAAAAGCATTGTACACATTATAACCATAAATATGTACATTATAATTAACGTACAATAAACAAACAAACATAGTATGTTCTAGATAAAAAAATATGCAGAATGGGTCCAGAACCTTCTCATCTGCATAGGAAGCAAAAATATAACTAGAAATGTGTCCATGGGACACAGATGCCCACACTGAAAACAGTGTAAAATGTAAAATTTGATGAAAAAGAGGCCTTAACTCTGGTAATACTGGGTAGATTTTGACACCAAATCGATATGCACATTTTGATATCATAGGTAAGCATCCTGTAAAGTTGGAAAAGAAAGGGAGGAAAACTGTGGGAGGAGATAGACACACAAGATATTTTAACGTAACATTTGACGAAAAAAGGGCCACAAGTCCGGTAATACTAGGTCGATTTTGATGTTGAAATAATATGCACATGCTGACATCACAGGTAAGCATCGTGTAAAGTTTCAAAGCAATCCCTTGAAAAGTGTGGGAGGAGATAGACACGCAAGATATTTTGACGTCAAATTTCCAGAAGTACTGGGTCGATTTTGACGCCGAAACGATATGTACATCTTGGGCATAAAAACATGTTAAAACGATTACTATTTTATACTAATATATATAAATATTTCACCCTCTATATATTGAACATCGTGGATTTTATTATATTTAAATGTGTGTGTTGTAACATTTTTAACTTGCAGATAAATTATTGAATTTTCAATAATATCTTGTGATTAATTCATATTTAGTTTGTTTTCCAATCATGTAATTATCTCGTATGACAATATGTCTCAGTGGTTCAGATGTGCCTAATGCTTATTGACCAAGGGTGGCTTTCCTGGATACTATTTTAGTTGTTTTTTTTCGCTGGTCAAATTTTTCGTGGTGAAGGCAAACTGTCCACTTTTTCCCGGATAAAACCAGTACTTTATACTTCTTGCTAAATGTAAGAATTGCCACTTTCTCATTTACAAGTTGAGCTCTCAGTGGGATTTGAACCTTGAGAAAGAAGGTTTCAAATGCAGCACCTTTACAATCCGGACCACGAAAGCACTAAACACACAATTAGCTACCTTAGTTACATTACAAATATAACCATTATTGTACATCCATGTTAAATAAATAAATAAATGATGCACAGGAGAAAGATATTCTCCACCCTCCATAAGAAGTATGTATTAAAGTATGCAACAAGTGTCCTGTTTATTCTAGCCGCAACCCAATTAGATTGTTCAATGTTCAAATTCAAAACAGCTGCAGAAGTCCGGCAAGGCATATGAAACGTGTCAAAGTTTCAGGGTCTACGACACCGTTCTCTGTCTCGTATATCACATGGTTTTGCCTTGAAGCAGTTTTTAATTTTAAATTGTTCAATGAGAAAATGTCCTCTAACAATTCCGCAGCCGATAGAATATCTCATTCTGAAATGTAATAAATGTAAATTTGTTAAATTCAAAATCGATACTGATTTATTGCAGTTTAAAAGCTTCATTATTTATTATATCATCAACAGAAACTTATTCCGAACTTTTCAATAGTGCATAATTCCATTCAAGTAATTCTAAAAAGTAACTTAATAGCAATTGTGCAATAAATAAACGTTTCCAATAACACATAATTAATATACATGTATAAATTAATCTGCATGCTTAATGCACATTTTAACAATACTGAAATTAATTCCACTACAAAAATATTATGCAATTATAACACATAGACCTACACGTTTATAGATGACGAAGAAGACGTACATTTTATCAACTTCAAAATATTACACAGTTTTTCATCATATCCAGAATTACTACATAATACATCATGCAAGACAATGCCACAGCACTAATAACAAAGGTGGGCCCATTGCCAGTTTCTCCATCAATACACAGAGGATCTTACATGAGTACTCATTCCTTATTGAATTTATTAAACGAGTTGGCGAAATGATATAATGCGAGGCTCTAGCCGAGTATTATATAATTTTTGCTAATGAGCTTTTTAAATTCAATAACGAATGGGAATGAATGTTAGATTCTATTTATCACATAACGACTTTTACTGCACTTTGCCTGTCGCTTTAACGCTCGAAACCGACAGTGCATACTAGGCTTATTTGCATATAACTAGTGGTATATCGCAAATATAGAATGGCATTATTCCACTCCCACACCGTAGTTATGTGATAAATAGAGGATCTTACAGAACATTGAAACATAATTTATAAAATATAAGATTTTTTCTTTTACACTGATTACAAACAAGATACACAACTTATATAAATCACTTCCGATGGCACGGATGATAATATAAGTATGATTTTGATGAGTGAGGAAACCGGGGAACCCAGGGTTAACCTTGTGTCTGATTGGGCGACCACATTACCCTGTCAAGATGATATTTATAAATGACTTAGTTATCGGACACGTGTGCCATCAAGGTGAACTTGGGGATACAAGTGTATGAATACAGACACTTAACGTAACTTATGTTAACTTTATTTCAAGTAAAAGTTTCAAGTACTTGGGTTTTACAAAAGAACAAAACACTACAGTAATAAGAAAGAATTGCAGAGAGGCAGTGTAAGGAACAATCCAGGACACCGTGATACAGTTGTTAAAGGCAGACTATGCTATTTTAACCCATAACATAGATGAGCCAGACTTTATGTTGGGCAAAGGTGTATCGCTTTTGTCAGTTCACACAATTTCCCCATGCCTTCGAATCATCTGATTTGGCAACCTTTTTTTCCTTATTTTGAATGTTGACACCTGTTTGCCAGTACTGTAAAACAAAATGTTGCCATTGATTCCTATTGGTATAAAGCAGAAGAGAACTTTTTCATGAGGCATATGGTCCATTAGTTATTAATAGCTTTTGTGATATGAAATTAAAATGATTATTTTGGCACAATTTGCAAGGTATTATTATATTCAATAGATTTGATTACATATTAAATTCCCTATTAAATTGTACAGAGTGCTTCATTTTACATTTTAATAAGCATAGCTAACCTTTAACAAACTTGAAATCTAATTCTTGACTGTAGTCACTATAGCAGCTTCTAGGAATAGCTTGTAGTAAAAGTAGGAGCATAGGACAGTAGAGTAGCTACACCATAGGAAAGACTAGCAGTTAAAAGGGTATGCAAAACAGAAGAAAACATTTCCAAATTGTAAACCATATATAACTGTACAAGACGGAGACCCTGAAAGCCTATCACCAAGTAAAATATAACTAGAACAATAAAAGAATCTGTCATGGGTATCCGGTTAAGATAGGGAATTCCAACCCTTGGTATAAGTGTTTTTATCGGAACCGAGGTTCTGCCGAGGTTCCGATTAAAACACAAGGGTTGGAATTCCCTATCTGAACGGAATACCTAGGATGGATTCTTTTACTTGCATATCATTAACTTGCATATCATTAACATTTTGCGCGCTGACGTCACCAACAAGTAATGTTTTACACGTTTTTTCCCCCCGCACAATGACATCATTCATCTGTTCACATTATTGACATCATTATTGATTCGCGTGACTCTTATCTTTACCCATAAAGATAAACTTTTATCAAAGATAAGACTTTCCATCCCCCATGTAAAACGCGGATACCCGTATCTGGTATGCAAGAAAATGTTATCTCCCACCGACAATTTGTTTAGCAATAAAAAGGTTTGATTGGATTTTAATGGTATTTTGTGTCATTTCTAGCACATGTTAGGCCATATATGACAGTCAAATTTTTTTGTGGCAGACCACCCCATTTTTCCTGGGTAGAACCAGTACCTAGCCCCATCCGTAAGAATCGACAGTTTTTCGCTTACAAGGCGAGCTCCCAGTGGGAATCGAACCTGCAGCAGTGAGAGACGAGAAGGTTTACAACGCAATGAAGTCAACCCCTCGACCATCCACCACTCATTGTCACTGTCAACGTTAATTGATATTTCCAACAAGATTCGAACATGCAGTTTTAGATACAGCGTCTTTACTATCCCGGCCACAGACGCGCAACTATAAATAATGTTCAGTTTACTAATATAAATATCTCGTACCTTTACACGAGGACAAAACCTAAGCTGATTGGTCATGGCCTAGCTCGACACCACCTTTAATTGCATTCATAAGTGGCTGGCCCTGTTCAGCTAATTGATTCATGGCCCCGCCCACTGTATTGTTTAATGAAGTAACCACTGATCTCACAATGGGCTCAACAGCTTGTTTTGCTTGGTCAACAAATTCTACAAGTACAGAGGAGGTATGTGCCAAGTTTAATTTCTACTAAACCTTGTGAAAATGACTAAAATATGACTTAAAATGACTAAAATATGACTTAAAATGACTAAAATATGACTTAAAATGATCTGGAGTCTATTCTCATCATTTATACTATTTATTTCCGATGTTTTAAAAATGTTCTACTTTCACTTTGCGTTTTCCAGAATATTTGTTTTTGAAAAAGGAAACTAGAAAAGCAACTATAACTCTAAAATAAATCAGTGAAAACTGCAGTGTGATCTAGTTTCATTATTTACAACACCTTTATATTTTAGATCAGTTGCAACATTAAATTTGCCATTTATTGTTTTATTTTGAAATTTCCACACACTGGAAAATGCTCTTTTGAAATTTCCAACTGATGGAAAATGCCCTTTTTGCTTAGTCTTACGTGCTTAAAAATGCCCCTTTTCATGGAGCACCCTGCCCTTTTTAAATTCTGGGGGAAACTCTATTCTTACATTTAACACGAGATTAACAATGAGATGAACATGTTCCTTCAGCAAGTCACAAGCCAGTTTGGATTAACACATGCCAAACGAAAGTCTGGACACAGTATGCTGCACATTCCATAACTTGACTACAGACTTGTTCTGTGATTAAATGAACAACGTTCTGTGATTAAATGAACAACGTTCTGTGATTAAATGAACAACGTACTGTGATTAAATGAACAACGTTCTGTGATTAAATGAACAACGTTCTGTGATTAAATGAACAACAACACTGATATGACACAATATGATGGTATGCATATCAAAACGTAAACAATCAAATACAATCAAACACAAATATTTTCCTTTGTGCACTTTTAGTCTGATAAACTGTAAAACATCTCTGTAGTAATGTTCCAACATTGCAAAGACTGGTATATATCCTGTATATACCCACAGAAATGCCCCCCCACCCATATCTTTCCCCGACTGCACAAAATACACACCTTTCTCCGACATACACATCTAATTTCTCAGAATAACTCGTAACACCAAACACATCTTTCTCAGACTCTACAAGACATACACCTCTAGTTTCTCAATGGTCAGTGTGTACTTGAATTGGGATACTTATTTTGAGTTCATAACAAAGAAATATTGAGGAAGATAAAATGTGATGTTTATAAACTTTACATGGATTAATTTTACTACATCTTGTCCCTTCTACCTAGATTGGTATGTAAAGATTTTATATTGCAAATTCTGTGTAAAAATACTTATACGTGTGTTAGTTCTATAACTTTGCAAACTGCCTGTATAATTCACTGTGATTTACAAAGACAGCACTTTTACTTCTACATTACTACAGCCCAGAGCACAAAACATCACGGGCAACTGACATCAGCAAAATGGTTAAACAAGAGGCCCAAGAGGGCCTGTGGACGCTCTACTGGCTCTAGATAAAGTTTATGTATAAGGGGCTATAACTCTTTCAAATATCGTTCAACCAGAACATGGTGAAGATATACGCAACGAGGCTTGATACTGATTGTCCCTGACAAGTTTCGCTAAAATCCAGCCAGAGGTTCAGGAGAACTAGTCTGTACAAAGTTAGTGTATTAAAACCTTTAAGGGGCCAAAATTCATTCAACCAAAACACGGCAATGACAGGTGCAACTAGGCTTGGTACTGATCATCCCCATCAAGATTCGTTGAAATGCAGCAAGGAGTTCAGAAGAGACTAATCTGGACAACGTTTGACTATTAAAACCTTTAAAGGGCCATAACTCTGCCAAAAATCATTCAACCCGAATATGTCGAAGATATGCACAACCAAGCTTGATACTGATCATCCTTTTTAAGTTTCACTGAAATCCAGTCAGGGGTTCAGGAGAACTAGCCCGGAAAATATTTGTGTATCAAAAACCTTTAAAGGGCCTTAACTCCATCAAAAATCTGTTAACCGGAATGCCACGATGATATGTACAACTATGCTTGCTGCTGATCATCCCTGTAAAGTTTCGTTGAAATGTGGGGAGGCGTTCAGAAAAACTAGTCCAGACAAAGTTTGTGTATTAAAACCCTTAAAGGGCCATAACTCTGCCAAAAATCATTCAACCGGAACACAGCAATGATTTGTACAACCAGACCTGATACTGATCATCCTTGTCAAGTTTCGTTAAAATCCAGACAGGGGTTCAGGAGAACTAGCCCGGAAAATGTTTGTGTATCGGAAACCTTTAAAGGGCCATAACTCCACCAAAAATCTGTTAACAGGAACGCGACGATGATATGCACAACTATGCTTGGTGCTGATCATCCCTGTAAGGTTTGGTTGAAATGTGAGGAGACGTTCAGGAGAACTAGTCCAGACAAAGTTTGCGTATTAAAACCTTTAAAGGGACATAACTCTGCCAAAATCATCAACCAGAACACGATGACGACGTGTACAACTAGGTTTGGTACTGATCATTCTTGAAAAGTGTCACTGAAATCTGGCCAAATGAAGACCCTTTCTTCTTAATGAGGCCAAAATATAGCATATTTCAGAAATTCAAGGGCCTTAACTCCGGTGTAAATGGTCCAATCTGGCTGGTATTGAAATTTGTTGGAGCTTTCATTGATAGTAACAATCTGGTAAAGTTTGGTAAAGATCGGATGAAAAATGAAAGTCCTATCGTATTAACGAGGCAAAATATAGCATATTTAACTAAATCAAGTGCCATAACTCCTCTGTTCTGGTCCGATCCAGTTGGTTTTTCGAATTTGTCCGAGCTTTCATTTATATAAACAATCTGGTAAAGTTTGGTAAAGATCGGACGAAAAACGAAGGCCCTATCGTAATATAGCATTTTTAACTAAATCAAGGGCCATAACTCCGCTGTTGCTGGTCCGATCTGGCTGGTTTTCAAACTTGTCCAAGCTTTCATAGATATTAACAATCTGGTAACGTTTGGTAAAGATCGGATGAAAAATGAAGACCCTATCGTCTTAACGAGTCAAAATATAGCCTTTTTAACTAAATCAAGGGCCATAACTCCGATGTTACTGGTCCGATCTGGCTGGTTTTAGAACTTGACCGAGCCTTTATCGCCATTAACATTCTGATAAAGTTTGGTAAAGATCGGATGAAAAATGAAGGCCCTATCGTCTTAACAAGGCAAACTATAGCATTTTGAACTAAATCAAGGGCCATAACTCCGCTGTTACTGGTCCGATATGAATGGTTTTCGAACTTGTCCGAGCTTTCATTGATATTAACAATCTGATAATGTTTGGTAAAGATTGGATGAACAATGAAGCCCCTATCGTCTTAACGAGGCAAAAAAGAGCATTTTTAACTAAATCAAGGGCCGTAACTCCGCTGTTACTGGTCCGATATGGCTGGTTTTCGAACGTGTTCGAGTTGTTAACGACATTAACAATCTGTTTAAGTTTGGTAAAGATCGTATGAAGAATAAAGCCCCTATCGTCTTAATGAGGCAAAATATAGCATTTTTAACTAAATCAAGGGCCATAACTCCGCTGTTGCTAGTCCGATATGGCTGGTTTTTGAACTTGTCCGAGCTATCATTAATATTAACAATCTGATAAAGTGTGGTAAAGATTGGATGAAAAAGGAAGGCCCTATCGTCTTAACGAGGCAAGATATAGCATTTTTAACTAAATCAAGGGCCATAACTCTGCTGTTATTGGTCCGATCTGGCTGGTTTTCGAACTTGTCCGAGCTTTCATTGATATTAACAATCTGTTAAAGTTTGGTAAAGATCGGATGAAAAATGAAGGCCCTATTGTCTTAACGAGACAAAAGTTAACAGACGACGGACGGACGGACGGACGGACGACGGACGACGGACAACACACCATCCCATAAGCTCTGCTGGCCGTTGGCCAGTAGAGCTAAAAATTAATTATTGTACAATTAAAAACATTAATAACTGCCATGTTGTCTTGGCTGTGTAGGTCTTTAGACGAGTATTACATGAACCTTAACCAGGATGTCCGTATTGCTACCGTATATTGTGTGACATAAATTAAAATCACTATCCCGCCATTCACAGGCGAATTTTACACCAGATGTACACTGTTTTCAAACTTAACTGATGACGAGACGCAATATAAATGGCTTTCATCTCCCATACTAAACCCCAAAACTGGAGCGTCAAATTAAATTAAGAGATACCAACTCATAATTCATTTTACGTATATTCAATCACTGGTATTTTAAGAACCCGCGAATAAATTGATGCTTTTAATCAGCAAAATAATTCATTATTATGATTGGAACACCTGGACAGAATTTGCATACACGTTTTTTAGTGTAATTTGCCGTTTTTTGGCAGATTAGTTTCTTTAAATCAATTAAAATGTATGATCATATGAACATTATTACGAGTATACCTCTAACCTAAAATTCATGACATTCAACCATATGCCATCTTGGGCTCCACTCAACTGACCCCCTAAGCAAGGGCTAACCTCATCTCACTCATGACTTACACTGGACCTTGACAGCTATGTACACCTCTAGTTTCTCAAACTCTACAGGACATACACATCTAGTTTCTCAAACTCTACAGGACATACACCTCTAGTTTCTCAAACTCTACAGGACATACACATCTAGTTTCTCAAACTCTACAGTACATACACCTCTAGTTTCTCAAACTCTACAGGACATACACATCTAGTTTCTCAAACTCTACAGGACATACACATCTTTCAAAAACTCTACAGGACATACACATCTTTCACAAACTCTACAGGACACACAGATCTAGTTTCTCAAACTCTACAGGACATACACATCTTTCACAAACTCTACAGGACACACACATCTTTCACAAACTCTACAGGACACACAGATCTAGTTTCTCAAACTCTACAGGACATACACATCTTTCACAAACTCTACAGGACATACACATCTTTCACAAACTCTACAGGACACATACATCTTTCACAAACTCTACAGGACACACAGATCTAGTTTCAAAAACTCTACAGGACATACACATCTTTCACAAACTCCACAGGACATACACATCTTTCACAAACTCTACATGACATACACATCTTTCTCAAACTCTACAGGACACACTCATCTTTCTCAAACTTTACAGGACATATACATCTTTCACAAACTCTACAGGACATACACATCTTTCACAAACTCAACAGGACATGCACATCTTTCACAAACTCTACAGGACATACACATCTTTCTCAAACTCTACAGGACACACTCATCTTTCTCAAACTTTACAAGACATACACATCTTTCACAAACTCTACAGGACATACACATCTTTCTCAAACTCTACAGGACATACACATCTTTCTCAAACTCTACAGGACATACACATCTTTCTCAAACTCTACAGGACATACACATCTTTCTCAAACTCTACAGGACATAAACATCTTTCTCAAATTCTACAGGACATACACATCTTTCTCAAATTCTACAGGACATACACATCTTTCTCAAACTCTACAGGACATACACATCTGTCACAAACTCTACAGGACATACACATCTTTCTCAAACTCTACAGGACACACTCATCTTTCTCAAACTTTACAGGACATATACATCTTTCACAAACTCTACAGGACATACAAATCTTTCACAAACTCAACAGGACATACACATCTTTCACAAACTCTACAGGACACATACATCTTTCACAAATTCTACAGGACATACACATCTTTCACAAACTCTACAGGACATACACATCTTTCACAAACTCTACAGGACATACACATCTTTCACAAACTCTACAGGACATACACATCTTTCACAAACTCTACAGGACATACACATCTTTCACAAACTCTACAAGACATACACATCTTTCACAAACTCTACAGGACATACACATCTTTCACAAATTCTACAGGACATACACATCTTTCACAAACTCTACAGGACATACACATCTTTCACAAACTCTACAGGACATACACATCTTTCTCAAACTCTACAGGACATAAATATCTTTTACAGGACATTCACATCTTTCACAAACTCTACAGGACACATACATCTTCCGCAAACTCTACAGGACATACACATCTTTCACAAACTCTACAGGACATACACATCTTTCACAAACTCTACAGGACATACACATCTTTCACAAACTCTACAGGACATACACAACTTTCTCAAACTCTACAGGACATAAATATCCTTTACAGGACATACACATCTTTAACAAACTCTACAGGACACACACATCTTTCACAAACTCTACAGGACATAAAGATCTTTCTCAAACTCTACAGGGATTAAAACATCTTTTTGACAGTTTTACATCTTACATCTTCTCTGAAACTACAAAAGCTAGAAGTCTAATATTTTGGATGTGGCATAAGCATAAGCACATGGTCCTCTTATAAGTTTGTTCAAATGGTGACTTCCAGCCCCAGGAGTCACATGTTGTACACTGACAAAAATCAAGTGAAACAACTGAAAATATTCTTCTCTGAAACCACAAGTTTGGGGTTTGAAGGGGGAGAGGGAAAGTAAGTAATTGTCAGTCAGCGATGATTTCGGGCCATTTGGACTTCTTGTCTTTTTTTTCTTTTTATCGCAAGTTACCTTTTGATATATGTATCTCAAATAAAGGATAAACAAAAATATGTTGCCAACATTGCATTAAAAGGTTTTGATTAGGGTCTTTTTTGTAATGTTAAGAGCCCCTTTTTTTTCTAATGTGGCTTACTATATATTGTAACGCATACATTTAAGGGAATCTGTAAACATCACACAAGTTTAATCACTCAAGACAAGGCAATCTTCAAGTTTGTGTGTACCTTAAGATAATGTGTACTCATTACTACAGGTTTTTGTATATACATTATACTAATTCTATACATTTCTACAAAATATGGAACAAAAGATTATAAATGTTAATGTCTAAAAATAAATGTTAGTATAAACACACAGTGCCTAGTGAAGCACTGTTACACATACCATGTAATTAGTATTCACAGATTGTAGATAGAGTGTAGTGAAGCACTGTTACACATATCATGTGTAATTAGTATTCACAGAGTGTAGAGTGTAGTGAAGCACTGTTACACATATCATGTGTAATTAGTATTCACAGAGTGTGGAGTGTAGTGAAGCACTGTTACACATATCATGTGTAATTAGTAATCACAGAGTGTAGAGTTTAGTGAAGCACTGTTACACATATCATGTGTAATCAGTATTCACAGGGTGTAGAGTGTAGTGAAGCACTGTTGCACATATCATGTAATCACAGAGTGTAGAGTGTAGTGAAGCACTGTTACACATATCATGTGTAATCAGTATTCACAGATTGTAGATAGAGTGTAGTGAAGCACTGTTACACATATCATGTGTAATTAGTATTCACAGAATGTAGAGTGTAGAGAAGCACTGTTGCACATATCATGTGTAATTAGTAATCACAGAGTGTAGAGTGTAGTGAAGCACTGTTACACATATCACGTGTAATTAGTAATCAGAGTGTAGAGTGTAGTGAAGCACTGTTACACATATCATGTGTAATCAGTATTCACAGAGTGTAGATAGAGTGTAATGAAGCACTGTTACACATATCATGTGTAATTAGTATTCACAGGGTGTAGAGTGTAGTGAAGCACTGTTGCACATATCATGTAATCACAGAGTGTAGAGTGTAGTGAAGCACTGTTACACATATCACGTGTAATTAGTATTCACAGGGAGTAAAGTCTAGTGAGCACTGTTGCACATATCATGTGTAATTAGTATTCACAGAGTGTAGAGTGTAATGAAGCACTGTTACACATATCATGTGTAATTAGTATTCACAGAGTGTAGAGTGTAATGAAGTACTGTTGCACATATCATGTGTCATAAGTATTCACAGGGAGTAAAGTCTAGTGAGCACTGTTGCAGATATCATGTGTAATTAGTATTCACAGAGTGTAGTGAAGCACTGTTACACATAGCATGTGTAATCAGTATTCACAGAATGTAGAGTGTAGTGAAGCACTGTTGCACATATCATGTGTAATTAGTAATCACAGAGTGTGGAGTGTAGTGAAGCACTGTTGCACATATCACGTGTAATTAGTAATCACAGAGTGTGGAGTGTAGTGAAGCACTGTTGCACATATCACGTGTAATTAGTATTCACAGAGTGTGGAGTGTAGTGAAGAACTGTTGCACATATCATGTGTAATTAGTATTCACAGAGTGTAGAGTGTAGTGAAGCACTGTTGCACATATCAAGTGTAATTAGTATTCACAAAATGTAGAGCATAGTGAAGCACTGTTGCACATATCACGTGTAATTAGTATTCACAGAGTGTAGAGTGTAGTGAAGCACTGTTGCACATATCACGTGTAATAAGTAATCACAGAGTGTAGAGTGTAGTGAAGCACTGTTACACATATCATGTGTAATCAGTATTCATAGAGTATAGATAGAGTGTAGTGAAGTATTGTTACAAATATTATCAATATAATTATTTTATTGGTTAAAATCCTTATTACAGGGTTGTTACCAAAGACAAGAACAAAACAAGTCAAGCATAAACATTATTTCTACATTTACTAGTATACGTACGTTGGACAGGTGCCTCACCCGTGTCTACATGTGCCTCTACCGGTGTCTCTACATTCTCTATTGGCATGGGGTCATTGTGGGATTTAAACACTTCAGATAAATCTGGAAAAGAAATTGTAAATTTTGCTTTTGTCAACACAATCCCTACAATAAGTGTACCGTGTTGGTAAATAGCTGTTCATAGCCAATGTTATTTTGTTAAATGCTTATCCGACAATAAATAAAGTTTAAATTGAAAATTGAATTGACAAAGAGCAGTAACTGTGAACAATTGTTGCCTGAAACACTTTGACAATATGTGCATCTCCACTTCAAATTGTTATATTTCTTAAAGTTTTACGAAAATACACTGAAATGATACAAGAAGTTCAGTGGACATGATTGGAAAGTTATAAATTCAAAACTCATCAATTGATCCTCTGTTGTGTTTTCTTTGAACTCGGTTCAGTAAAAATTACATTCAACACTAGAAGGGTGCTTCAAGGAACACTTGTGTCACCTGCCATGTGCTTACTCTATCATGGTGAAATATTTTTAAAGTAATGGCCTGAGTTTTGAGCTTATTGCAGGTTTAAGTGTTATGAAAAGGAGAATAACTTTGCCAAAATGAAAGTCGGAATTATTGGACGTGTGTGAAGTTTTATGAACATACGTCAACTATTTTTGAAGTTATGGCCAAGGATAAGTTGCAGAATAAAGTGTGACGGACGACAAAGTGATCCCTAAGTATATGCCAATGCTAGGCAGGCGACACAAAAACAATTCCAAATACATGTCATTTTGGTATTACTTTAAAAAGCAGAAACCTCAACATTAGGTATTGACATGAAGTGCCCAACATAGAAGATTTTTGCTTCAACCACACAGAGATATAACTTAAGCGTAATTATATACCTTCAACAATCTGATGATAAGCAAAATGTAAGTAAAGTAAAAACAGCAGATGTAACGCTGCAATTGAACCGCAGACGATCATTCTCTGCGTACGTCCATGTGTTCTCGACATTATTATGGATACCTGAAAATGGAGAGAAAAAACAACAAAATTTTAATTGCATCCATATTATTCTGATGACACTTTCCGTATTTTTAGCTTAATATAGTATAAAACACATCATGTGCTTAAGGTCTCACTACACAGTTAGCTCCCTTGCATGTGAATGTAGGTGTGACTGTACATAGGCAAACTTGCCACATATGAAACTCATATGAAAGGATATTCATATGAAATTCATATGAAAATCATATGAGAATCATATGAAAATTGTTTCATATGATTCTCATATGAAACATTTCATATGAAAATCATATGAAAGGTATCATATGACAATCATATGGAACAATTATCATATGAATATCATATGCAATTTAGTTCATATGATAATCATATGATTTTCATGTGAGAATCATATGAAATGTTAAGCAATAATATTTGTAAATTATGACATTATTATGGTCGTGTAAAGTGTCATACAGTAGTCTTGATTCTTTAAATATCGCGATGTGTCATTAGTTTTCTACATATAAGTTCCAGGGGCGTAGCGTGGCATACTCCCTTACTCCCGGGAGTAACTTGAAAAAAAAATATCATAAAAAAATCTCCCATTTGGAGTATGTTGAAAACAGGCTACGCTCCTAATAACAGGTTGCACAATTATTCATTATTAGACTATGTCTTAACTATTTGTTTTGCATAGTACCAACTGTTGATTGTATTGTATATTTAAACATATGGAAGAATAACAAAGAAATAAATAATTGGTGGCGGGTGGGAGAGGGTGGAGTGGATTGATCAAATTGTGTGTGGGAGTTAGGGAGTGGAGGTATCCCAGGGTGGTATTCAGGATATCCGACTGGGGTGGGAGAGGGGATGTCTCCCAGGGTCGTATCAAGGATATCAGATTTGGGGTGTACATTTTGGGGAGAGGGGATGTCTCCCAGGGTCGTATCAAGGATATCAGATTTGGGGCGTACATTTTTGGAGAGGGGATGTCTCCCAGGGTCGTATCAAGGATATCATATTGGGGGAGTACATTTTGGTCCAAAATGATCGTTGACAGTAGCCCTTTTTTATTTTTTTAAATAAGCACCCCTTAATCTCAATATATTCTATGAACATGGCGTAGGTACATTTTGAACAGTGGGGAGGCCCCTCTCCCCTTGGGTAAACCTGACCGAGTAAGCCAACGTCTACAAATTTCCTGACAACAACAAACCAACCTAGTCCAACAAACCCACCAAAATAGAAACTTGTTTGTAATCAAATGTCAGCATTCCTGATCCCAATACCCAATGATGTCCTGACCCGTTATTGAATAAGAAGTTGCTTTAATAAAGTTGTGTGTACCATGCAGGTTGCCCTCCTACCACCCAAACACCCCGATCCCCAATAATCTATAGACTAAGAGAGAGTCTGGAGTATGTTTTGCCCTGGCCACCCCAATAGTGTTGACCTCCCCCACCCAACCCCATACACAAACACCTATACCCACCCACAATCTTATTATTTCCTAAAATGTTTATGATAAAGCGTAAAAAAAAAGAAGAAAAGGTTCTAGATCTACGAACGAATTATTGAAGATAAATGTTCAGTTGCAACCCCTTCCCTCCCCTCCACTTCTGCCCCCACCCCTACCCCACCCCGTCACTCTCACTTTGTTCCCAGTCATACGTCAATGACTTTATTACTTTTTATGTTATTCACGGTCACTTATTTAGGGGGTATTCTAATGCCCCCACCCCACCCTGCCGTCATGGCTGCTACGCTCCTTATTATCTTCAATTACGAGTTTGACGTCATCAAGTCAGATTGTGACGCGATCATAACGGCGCGTGCAGAAAAACGTCCACGATAAAATAGAACGCAGTCGCAGCCGTCAACAAGTCAGACTGTTATTTCACATGCTTTTCCACAAGGATACATCTTTATCACTTTTATAGAAGTAAGTATTGTGTGTTCTACACTTGACACAGTAACTAGATCTATTCATGCAACTAATTTGAACCATGCATTGCCGAAATATTATCAGTTTTCGCGAACGTTTTTTTTGTATTTACAAACTTTTGTTTAGGGGCCGGGCGCTTGTTTCAGCAAAATGTGTTTTGGACTTTTAAGATAAAGTTTAACTAGTAGGTTTACCTAAAAAAGGTGTATATCAGCGAAACAACATTTCCAGTGGTAAATAAAAACACCTTTTCGAAATCGAAGCCGCGTTATTCGTCAAATTATTGTGCAGTACAGATTGAGAAAAACTTAGATCGAACGTGTTTTTTTTGTGTTGATTTTTAGAATTTGTATTCAAAATGGGTTCATTGTGTTGGATAAATATATTGAGGCTAACTGAAGTAATTTGAGGTGTCTTAATTTTCTACCGTCCAAGTTCTATAACATAAAACGTCGCACAATATTTAAATCTTTCATGGAGACATTTAATTTTTTATCAATTTTTTTATTTTTATTTTTATTTTTATTTTTTATTATTCAGTATTATGACTCGGGATAAAGTGAAAATAAATTAAAAAAAAAAAACAGCATAAGAAATGTAAAATTGATGGTTATAATCCCGACGTTAAATATTATTGAACTACATGTACTGCTGTCCCAGCAACAAGGAATTTCGTGAATTTACATGGGGAAAAGCCCCACCAAAAAGTATTTTGGCTACAAAATATTTGTTTCTCCACCGATTTTCAAAAATAAGGTATTTTTATTATTTATTATTTACCTAACCAATAAGAATACCAGTTCTAATTGTATATAATGTATGTACATGTATGTATTAATTATATTGATCACGTTAATACTAAAAATACTTTGGCTGAAACAAGCGCACCAAACAATACATTTACGTGCATCTTAGTAGTTATTATTCTGTAAGCTTTATGTATGTTTTGTGTCAAAAGACCCTCACAAGCAATACAATTGCAGCCGTAAAATATTTCCGAATATTAGCAAGCAATTGAATTTGTTCTGGAACTCACAGAATCGGACAATACGTAGAATATTTTTTGGCAGTCATGGATCTTTAAACTTCTTCAAATTTATTTTCGACTGGTCAGCTCCTACATGCTTCTTCCGATTGTATTTCATCTGTATACACCTTTATTCAGGGAGCATCCATCTTGTTTTTATTTTATTTGTGCAGTGTGTAGATCTACGCAGCTGCTTACTATTATGTACATGTAGCTACGCCCCTGAGTTTGTTAGGTAGACTGTTGCTCAGTCATACTTAGTAAGTTACTGTCATCTTACATTGTATAAATATGTCATGGATACAAAACAACCAATCATCGCGATCAATTGTTCCAATATATAATTAATTACACAATACATGTATTTTAAATTTTAGTACATCACATACGCTACACGAGTAACATATTTAGGAAATGTATTTATCCGAATTGGTGATTACGGCATCTGGGCTGCGGCATTGTTTATATTTTATTCTGCAAGGTCTTGAGAAATTGTGTACAACATTCTCTGATTGACCACTCTATCAAACAGAAAACAAATTCAGAGAACGTGTTTAATACATATTCAAACTGTAAACAATGCATGACAGGTTTAAACAAGCGTTTGCCTGATTCAGTTCAGTCAGTTCTTCTTGACACTATTTTTTCATATCCATAACAATGGCTTGTTTAAAATGCTAATTGTGGTAATATGATATTACTAGAAATGTACATATATTTATCACATAACATGCGGTGTGGGAGTGTAATAACACCAGTCATTCATTATTTTCGATTATCCACTAGTGGTATAACATAACGTTATTATCGTCATGGACGTCACGTTAATGTACCTTTTTTGACGTAATGGGACGTTATAAGTTATGTGATAAATAGAATCTAACATTCAAGAGCCTCGCATTATATCATTTTGCCAACTCGTTTAATAAATTCAATAATGAATGAGCACTCATCTAAGATCCTCTCTATATTTTTATGTTATTTAAAAAACTTTCTTGCTCACATCACATTTCTACTTTCAGTATGTTGGGCCTTTGCTATTGCAAGTGTGTTCTGTGGGTTGGTCAAAGACTCCGTGCAAAATGGAGCTGTCAGCTGGAGCATTACTACACTATACAGAGTTGGAGACCCAGTTTCAATATTTTGGGTTCACCAGAAACTGACGTTTAGTAAGTACATGCATTCGTTTTTTTGCTTAGGCCAAAAAAAATAAATAGGTGTGTTTCCTATTGCATGCTCTAAAAAAATAGGGTAGGTCGGTAGGCATTTTCTTTTTTCTTTGTTTTTTTTGGAACAAGATATTGTGAGATTCTACATGTATTTAGCTCATAAACCCCATACAAGTTGATGATATTAAGTTTCTCTGTGATGTCAGTTTACCTCGATATAATGTGACAAATCAGGCCAAAAAAAAAAATGGTTTGTTTCCGCTAACGGATTAAAAAAAAATAAGGTACTAGGTAGGTAGGCAATTTTTTTTTTTTTTTTATTATTAATGACCCTATTTTTGCTAATGAAAAAAACTTTTAATATGATAAAAAGTACTGGAGAAGGTATTAATACCTAGATCTAGATATTACATGGTTATGGCCCTTTTTCAATATTTGGTAATGTACAGTGGAAACCCCAGAGGTCGTGAGTTCAAATCTCACTGGAGGATTTTTTTTTTTTTTTATCTCCATAAGAAACATTGGTTCAACTTGTTAGTATTAGTTATTTATTTTTAATTTTTTTAAAAACAAATTTTAATATATTTTTTTAATATTTTCGGTCGGGTTAGCAGAAACAACCCCTTTTTTTTTACGCCTCATTGTTCAGAACATTTTATTTTTCTTTTCTTTTTTTTGCATAAAATGTTTTAGGGTAGGCCCCTTAAAAATAGGGTCGGTCGAGCAAACAGAAACACAGGTATTTTTTTTTCCTTATTAAATACCCAGATGGTTCCGCCTTTTCCGTATAGGACTTGGACCGGTTACATGTTGGGGCAGAAAGGACATAATGATCTTTTCCAAATTTAGATTAAATTAATGTTTTCTGGTTCATATTATTTAGTGTCAATTCTAATATGTATACGGGAAGTATACAGTACTGGTTCACCCCCACCCCCACCGTGGAAAAAGTGGGTGGTCTGTCTTCACAACTCAACATCGACCAGTCTATTATATAGCCTAAAATGTGCTGAAAATGACCTAAAACACAATTTAACTAACATATTTGGTGGTTTTTGTTTTTTAAACAAAGTTATTATTAATAATTATCGGTTTATCGTAATTTATTTTTGCTACTCGGCAGAGATTCTAAGAATAAATCCCTAACTACCCTTTTTTCAAAGCTTAAGGGAAACACAGTGTATTTTTGTTTGGCCTTTAAGTACTGAAACAGCTTTAGCATGTTATCTCAATCTATCTGTTAAAAACAGGTTACTATCTACAACTGTATAGGGTATAGTTTAAATATTTATTGCACATGACTGATGTATTGATAGGCACCAATTTTACTTTCAGAAAATGTGTACAGTATGGATGATGAGGGTGCCCCATAAAACTTTGTTTGGATACATTCAACCTTGTTTGGATACCAACTTACCAAGTACAGTAATGTGCCACCAGGTAAGTTAAGATTAAAAGTTTCTGACCTTGATATTCACATTAAATGTTATTTTTGATTAATTTTTGATTATGCAGTGGTAGGGAGTTTTAATATTTGAAAGTACTAAAGGGAATTGCATGAAACTTAACACACATATACTTTATACAATGAGAAGGTGTGTTGTGTCCAATAATCGAGCCAGTACCTCAAAGTTCAAGATTTCACTTGGAGGACAAATACATTTTTCTGGGGCATTTGTCACTTACTACTAGTTCACTTTTATTGCTGAACCTGTTTTAATCCGTTTAAATACAGGGCCTAGTTTGGTGAAGACATGAACAGATTATAGAAAAAGTTAAGATTAAAACATGACTGAACAAACTGACCTGAGCTATGATTTTGACCTTTATATACTGCAAAGGTCACATGAAGTGTAAATATAGAAAGATTGAGAAAATTATATGAGGAAATGAAAAAGTTACAGCCATTATGTTTTTGTGACAGCCGAGATCGTACATGTGATCCCTATATATTGTTATGAAAAACTATGCGTGTAATACCTGAAAGAAGTATATTGTGTACATAAATAAGTTTACTAGTGTTGCTCATTTAATAAGGCAGGATACAAATAAAATAAAAGTCCTTTTAAATGCACGAACATTTGACAAAAAGGTCAAGTAAAAGACTGTTGAGGTTGGTGATCTTTAATATATACCCCGCCTCACTAATCGTTTGGATTAGAAAACCCCAACCATAAATAATAAAGGTTAGAGGTTACAAGATGAAGTGTATCTATGTTTCAGGCTTATTTGAAATCACAGAGGTGGTATGTCAAGGGAAGTGTGGAATAGATTATTACGCAAGACGTATTACAGGAATCCAGTACAACATGATACTAGGTGGGTTTAATCATTGGCAATATTCACAATATTTCTCTTCGGTTTTAAGGTGTTATGGTAAAGTACAGACACTTTTTCATCATTGAAAAATAAAGTTCTGAGGGTTAAATCATTTAAGGTACTACTTGTGACATTGGTTATTTTTGCCCGAGTTATATTGAGATCATGTGAACTATTACCCAAGGCCAAAAGTAGAGATCCCTTGGTCGTGGGCAATAGTTCACACAATCTTTTCATGCAGTGGAGGCAAATAGTTCTACTATGGTAAGCCATTCAACTACTTTATTATAAGCCGTCATATACCGGTAGTCAAAATTATTGACCGGTCATTTATATATATTATACAAGATAATGTATACTACTTCAAATACATGCAGTGCTTTTTTCAACATTTTGGGAACATATTAAACCCATACCCTCAACATTGGGAATTTTAGCGTGATTTTTCATAAAATTGGGAAACAAAACAGTAAAACATTTATTTCCTAATTGTATCTTTCATACTGTTTACAGTACAACAAGATCAACAGAGGCATTTAAAAACATTCCATATTCAATACTTGTCACATTTTTGCTACTTTTCAGTGTTCTTTCTTTTTCTTCTTTCAATTGGGAATTTTCTTCTCAAAATTGGGAAAAAATATGTTTTGTCATTGGGAATATGACCCAATAACGGCTATATAAACAGCCCAAAAAAACCCCTGCATACTATAATTCGCAATGTATGCTCTCTCATATACACTTTACAATTGATGTCCTAAAGTCCATCTACATCACACGTTGAATTACTTAATTTATTGCAGAAGTATGACCCTTTGTTTGACTTATTCATCTACTTCAGTGATAGTTCTAGTATGTATGTTATTATTTGTTCTTGCACTTAAAACAATTTTATATTTTACTCTTTTCAGATCATTCTGTGGTTTTGAGACCTGATATGTCAAGGACGTCTAGAGCAGGCTAGAGGAGATATTGATCCAGAGATGCTTGCTGACATTAACTAGAAATTCAAAAATGTAAATTGAAAAAAAATAAAATCATAATAAATTTTAAAATAGTGTTTATTTATCCTTTCGGTAAATATATTAACATAATAGCGATGACGCAGTTTAGGTTATATTTTAAAATGTTAATTTAGTTGACGTCATTATTTTGCTGTTAACTATTTAATAATGAAGATTTTATAGCAAATGTCTACGTAATTTTGAATCTTCCCTCGTATATAAAACAAGACGCCTCGAATTTTGAAATAGTCAAGATTGCCGTGTGACCCTTTAAAACATGATCTAAATGCATTACTATGTATATAAATGAAGTCATTTTTTTTGTTCTTTTACCTTTATCACAAAAGGATGTCCCATTTATAGACATCAGCTAAATAAACTGTATTTGGTTATATTTAGAGCTACTACTAATGCGTGTGAGAAATCGAAAATACAGAATAACTTTACTCTTATGCTATCAATCTTATGCTATCAAGTAGATTCCTCTAGTTCCTTTAAATACATCAAACATGAATGGATATAGCATACAGTGCACTGCAAGAACTTGTCAAAGATCAATGAGCATGGAAACATTATACCACCAAAAACAGACCAGATTGGGATCACTGAGTGACCAAATAGGATACTTCTGGAAATGATAATTGCTAAAAGTGTTAAACCAAACAAGGACAATGCAATCCATATAAATGTAACCAATCAACTTGAAAATGCACCTTTAAATCTGTGTGAAGACCTAGACATTTTTAAATTGAATGAACTATCAAAATGTCTTTCAGATTGGCTTTTAAGAAAGACAGAACAAAATACCTATTAATGTAACATTCATTAAGAACACAGATTGTTAAGTGTATTTTGAAAGTTTTTAGGTTTCATGGGATATTTAAAAGCATATAAATTTCATATGCTTTTCATATGATACCTTACATATGATTTTCATATGAAAGGAGCTTCATGTGATTCTCATATGATACCTTACATATGATTTTCATATGAAAGGAGCTTCATGTGATTCTCATATGATACTTTACATATGATTTTCATATGAAAGGAGCTTCATGTGATTCTCATATGATACTTTACATATGATTTGCATATGAAAGGAGCTTCATATGATTCTCATATGAAGATCATATGCAATTCATATGAAAATCATATGCATTTCATATGAAAATCATATGGAACTCCTTTCATATGAAAATCATATGATTCTCATATGAAAATCATATGAAAGGTTTCATATGAAAATCATATGTGGCTCCTTTTTGTTGATTCTCATATGAAACCTTTCATATGAAAATCATATGAGAATCATATGATTTTCATATGTGGCAAGATTGCCTGTGTAGGATGATTCTTACACCATAAAAAGAGGGGGTGTGTTCTTCGGTTTGAGATATTTTAATAATTGCCCATGCATATTTTCTTTTCCTGTTGCAGGTGAGAAAACAATAGTGTGAGATTGGATGAACAGCGATTAGACGACACTGACAGCAAAATGTGACACATTTGTGGGTGCTCAAAATGTGTATGAATTTAGGTGCAAACTGTTTAGTGAAAGACGAAAAGAGTACCTTGCCTGACACCACGCACATTAAAAAAAAAAGTGGGCTTTGTACCAGATTTTGTGCGTTTTTATGAGCAGCAGTAACCGTATTTTATCAAAAAAATATTTTAGACTAAATGTTTCATTCAGAATGCAAAACTGGACTTTATTCCCAATGGCCAACACAGTAAAATCGAAGTATAGTGTGAAACCCTAATGGATTGGTTAGTATTTACAAACATGACACATTTAAAGTCATTGATAAATAATTCGGTTAGCACTTCAAAATACTTAAAACAAGAATTTTATTGTTCTATAGATGCAGGGAGAACTTGTGCAACTATTTTTCCACAATATATGAAGGGACTGCCATAAACTACAACATCCAAGAAAATTTATTAAAGGCACTAATCCACCAAACAACGGCAAAATTACATTACAAAATTGTTTATCCAAATCCTATCCAGGTGTTATTAATGCATATATGCCATTAGAAGTATAGGTTTATTCACATGTATTTAAAATACCCTTGGTTAATATTTACAACCATGACACATTTAAAGTCATTGATAAATAATTTGGTTTGCACTTCAAAATATTTAAAACAAGAATTTTATTGTTCTATAGATGCAGGGAGAACTTGTGCAACTTTTTTCCCCCAACATAATATGAAGGGACTGCCATAAACTACAGCATCCAAGAAAATTTATTAAAGGCACTAACCCAGCAAACAATGGCAAAATCGTTTACCCAAATCCTATCCAGGTGTTCAAGCCATAAAATAATGCATATATGCCCATTAAAAGTATAGGTTTATTCATATGTACTTAAAATACCCGAGATTGAGAGATTGAGCATGTGTAAAATGAATTATGAGTAGGTAACTTTAATTCCCATTCAAGTTTTGGATTTTGGCTTGACTGGTTAAATCCATTTATATTGTGTCTATAGAGTTAGGATCTTCAAAATATGTAAGCTTTATATATCTATAACTCGGCGTGTACAATTTCCCTGTTGATGGCAGGATAGGGAATTTAACAGACCGAAGCATGAAACCAATCTGCCTGCCGGGTTATGTAGACCATACTTACCATTCTGAGAGATGATAATCCTCCGATAATTGCCCAGAGAAGGTAGAAGAACACGTGGTCATGCGATGTGTGAATCATGGTACCCAGGAATATCACCACACAGTGGCTGAACAACCCATAGCCCTGAAACAGTATAAACCATTGGGTAAAAATTCTAAAATCAAGATAATATCCTAGCAGTAATATACAACTGTCTTAACAGTCTCCGAATTAATCCACTAGCCCGAAGCCCGGGGCTAGTAAACTGTCATTCGGGCGAGTGAAATGTTTTTAATTTATGTAGTCGGGCTAAAGGAAAATGTACAGGTTTTCATTGAGTGTATAAGAATTCGGGCTAGTGACACAAACATTTTAATTCAAAGTCTTAATAGCCATAGCTGTAACAGTTCATACAAGCTCTGGATCAAACTTACCGGTAATAGGTGATACAGGAATGACTATATTAATAAGAAAGCCTCCAATACTATTGTTAGAATATAAGCATGATTAAATTTGCCCGCTTTGGAATTATAATGTATAAAATACCAAGTTAAACATAAGATATGGTGTGAGCCCTGAACTTGTAAATTTAACTTCTTGGTAAGGCTTGGAATTTCAACTATAAATACATGAATAACCCCGCTTTTTGGATTCTAAGTCAAAGGGCCATAATTTTGTAATAAATTAGGCAATCAACAATGGGTGATGTAGAGGGACATAAGGTCATCAGCTGTTATGAGTATATAAATTGTATGAACAAAACTGTTTGAGAAATGTAAGTAATAGAAATGTGTTATGTGATAGGAAATTACGGAATGTGTGATTCGCCCCCACTTCATTTTGTGAAAGTGAGGTATAATGATGTGCACAATTATATTCCCTGATGTAAAATAATGTTGATAATATGAAATCAGCCTGCATGAGAGAGATGTAAATGATAAACCCTTGTCTGAGACACCCTGTATAGAAAAACCCTATTTTTGCTAAAAATGCTGTTATCACATCTCATAGGCCCGTCTCCCTTGCAGTGCTTTTTAGGAAAGTATTATAAATAAACATCTTACTGTCAAGGATAAAATCTGTATGAGTGTCAAGTGAGTATTACAGACATAGGACAGAAACCAGATGAAACCGGACGTTCCAAACCAGTATGTGAAACACACGCCGAACGCAGTACCCATCAGTGTACCTTCTTCCTGTAATATAACAAACAAAATCAGAAAATCATAAAAAAACAAACTTTTCTCCAGTAATATACTGAAAGGAAAAAAAATGCGACACGGGAATTTTCGCTATATATTGTATGTACAATATGCTGCTGTTAATCGAATGGTACATGGCTATGTAAGATCTTTCCTTTCGGAAAAAGGACTAAAACAACACTAACACAGCAAATAGTATTTCTGCAAAGTTTCATTATTGACAGAGTACGCGTTTGGCTCAAGCATGTGAGCAAACTCTTTACGTTAAATACAGTACTAATCTGGCTCAATTTTTCAAAGAGGAAATTCAACATTTATGAATTTCTTGTTAAAACGTGTACCGTGATTAAGACGTCTACAACATCACAGTTGTGTCCTTTCTCTAACTAACTGCAACTTTTTATTTACAAAACAACATGGGATTTCCTTGGAATATATATGGAATTAAGTGTGCAGTATATATATATATATATATACGCGAGGGGCATCCCAGAAATATTGAGACTTTTGCTATAACATTTTTATTATCTATTCATTTAAAAAGATATTTGGCACCAATGCAGTTTCATATATTATCTTATATTTCCGAAAGTGACAGTATTACTGATGGCACGAAACACAAGTTTTGTCGTCGCTATAGCAACCATATAATGCTGATGCGGGGAGGGTCTAAATGTTGACGTCATATCCGTTTCCGTTAGTAAACAGTCGGTAAACAATGAGTAGCAGCAAACTTAAAGATCCGAAGAAAATGACGTCAACAGATCCGCATAAAAGTCACGCAGTAATCAAATGTTGTTGTGAATTTGGGCAGACACCTACCCAAACATTGAAAATAATTAACCGATCGTCTATGAAGTCAACTGTATCTCGTGCACTCGTGTTCAGGTGGCACAAGCGTTTTAGTGAAGGACGTGCATCGTTACAAAATTATGAAAAGAGTTGAACGTGTTTGACGTCATTGTTGCAGTTCACGACGTCGTGACGTCGCTATGACCGTCCCCGCTTCAGCATAGTACTCCTTGCACAGATGTGAATATTTTCAACATTATATGTACAATTATCATGATTCTTGGTAATCTGGTGCACAAAAGATGAAACTATATTTCTTGTTTTTTTTTAATGTTGTATTCCCAACGACCTTTGAATAAGAGCAAAAGTCTCAATACTTTTGGGATGCCCCTCGTATAGCGGAAATTCCCGTGTCGCGTTTCTTTTTCCTTTCAGTATATAACAAATATATACGACAAAGGATAGTACATATCCTTTTTTAAACACATTACATTCTTTATATGATATTTTTGGCTGGCTTTGTTTTAAGTAATAAACAGTTAGTTTTATTCTTTAGTGTCTTGATACAAGCTTATTTAATATTTGGAACAGAAGTAGAACAAGTGTGAACATAATATACAACTTTGTGATCAGCTGTTTTCATTTGGAACAGCAGTGAAGCTATAAGGGTAAAGATAATGTACAACTTTGTGACCAGCTGTTTTCATTTGGAACAGCAGTGAAGCTATAAGAGTAAAGATAATGTACAACTTTGTGACCAGCTGTTTTCATTTGGAACAGCAGTGAAGCTATAAGGGTAAAGATAATGTACAACTTTGTGACCAGCTGTTTTCATTTGGAACAGCAGTGAAGCTATAAGTGTAAATATAATGTACAACTTTGTGACCAGCTGTTTTCATTTGCAACAGCAGTGAAGCTATAAGTGTAAATATAATGTACAACTTTGTGATCAGCTGTTTTCATTTGGAACAGCAGCCAGCAGAGCTATAAGTGTAAATATAACCTACAACTTTGTGATCAGCTGTTTTCATTTGGAACAGCAGTGAAGCTATAAGTGTAAATATAATGTACAACTTTGTGACCAGCTGTTTTCATTTGGAACAGCAGTAAAACTATAAGTGTAAATATAATATACAACTTTGTGATCAGCTATTTTCATGTGGAACAGCAGTGAAGCTATAAGTGTAAATATAATGTAAAACTTTGTGATCAGCTGTTTTCATGTGGAACAGCAGTGAAGCTAGGTGTAAATATAATGTAAAACTATGTGATCAGCTGTTTTCATTTGCAACAGCAGTGAAGCTATAAGTGTAAATATAATGTAAAACTTTGTGATCAGCTGTTTTCATGTGGAACAGCAGTAAAACTATAAGTGTAAATATAACCTACAACTTTGTGACCAGCTGTTTTCATTTGGAACAGCAGTAAAGCTATAAGTGTAAATATAACCTACAACTTTGTGACCAGCTGTTTTCATTTGGAACAGCAGTAAAGCTATAAGTGTAAATATAACATACAACTTTGTGATCAGCTGTTTTCATTTGCAACAGCAGCAGAGCTATAAGTGTAAATATAACATACAACTTTGTGATCAGCTGTTTTCATTTGGAACAGCAGTAAATCTATAAGTGTAAATATAACCTACAACTTTGTGATCAGCTGTTTTCATTTGGAACAGCAGCAAAGCTATAAGTGTAAATATAACATACAACTTTGTGATCAGCTGTTTTCATTTGGAACAGCAGCAGAGCTATAAGTGTAAATATAACCTACAACTTTGTGATCAGCTGTTTTCATTTGGAACAGCAGTGAAGCTATAAGTGTAAATATAATGTACAACTTTGTGATCAGCTGTTTTCATTTGGAACAGCAGCCAGCAGAGCTATAAGTGTAAATATAACCTACAACTTTGTGATCAGCTGTTTTCATTTGGAACAGCAGTGAAGCTATAAGTGTAAATATAACCTGCAACTTTGTGATCAGCTGTTTTCATTTGGAACAGCAGTGAAGCTATAAGTGTAAATATAACCTACAACTTTGTGATAAGCTGTTTTCATTTGCAACAGCAGTGAACCTATAAGTGTAAATATAACATACAACTTTGTGATAAGCTGTTTTCATTTGGAACAGCAGCAAAGCTATAAGTGTAAATATAACATACAACTTTGTGATCAGCTGTTTTCATTTGGAACAGCAGCAGAGCTATAAGTGTAAATATAACCTACAACTTTGTGATCAGCTATTTTCATTTGGAACAGCAGTGAAGCTTTACGTGTAAATATAACCTACAACTTTGTGACCAGCTATTTTCATTTGGAACAGCAGTGAAGCTATTAGTGTAAACATAACCTACAACTTTGTGATCAGCTGTTTTCATTTGGAACAGCAGCAGAGCTATAAGTGTGAAGATAACCATCATGGGTCCATACAACTCTCGGTGTACGCGCTGTCTCTCATCTGACGGCCGCTGAGGAATAAGGGAATACAGTAACCTGAAAGCAAGTATTTAATTGAGTTTTATGACTATATCAACAGAATATTCTAGATTTCTTGAGACAGGCAGCCTTAATGGGGAATAAAAGATGCATGATGACAACAGGGCTTTTTCCACAAAATTTTGAAGAGGTGCCTGACCAATATGAGGGGGTAAAAATCTTTTTTTTTCTCATTTTGGGAAAAATTTAATATTAAGTAAATGTGACAATACTATGCTTTATTATATATTTTCATCCATTATTTAGTACAATTATTAACTTCTCAGTCAGAACCGACTTAAGACAAAAGCACACTGCAGAATTCATGCCAAATTCTGAAACTTATGCCTTGTGATTGTGAAAGATTTCTGCCACGGTTGGAATAAAACAATCAAATTTTGAATTGGGAAGAGGCCCTTTACAGGCCTCTTTTATATAAGGTAAAAAAGCCCTGGGCAAAATCCTTTCAGTGGCGTGAAGGGTACGAATACAAACTATGCAGAGCATATAACGTGCAACCAATAACTTGAAACTTTGAATTCTGGTACTCCCAGACTGTACACTGCCTCGAGTATGCGTCCATTTAAAGGGCTTAAAACTGTTATTTCTGCAAGTTATAACAAATAACAAGTTGGAAGATATTTTCTTCCTAGACTTGTTTCATAGGTTAAATAATCGCCATTGATCTTTATGTCCTATGTATACAATTTTGTTACAAATTGCATATAAATAATATAAATAGAAGCCATGTAACAAATTTAAAATTCCACACACCTTGATCGGACTTCATGTGGCTCCACATTGAAATAAGGTCGAAGGAAGTCAATATTTCCGTATATGTTCCATGCATTTTTAGCTTTGTCTTTTCCTGATTGCCACATCTACAAAACAAAATTTCCAAAGATTACAATTTAAGTGTTTTAGGTGCTATAGGCCATAATAGCCAAACGATTCAAAATCTGAAGTAAAGCACAGACTGACCTAATAACAAACAGATTGTAAACTTCCTATCAGAACCAATGAAGAAGCCAAACTAGCATGTGGTACCTTAACCATTCCTTCTAAACTCCTCTCTCAAAATGCATTGATTATGATGAGAATACAATCAAAAGATTCACAATGAATAGCAAAATGGGATTATACTGTTTTATTTTTATTTTCAAAATAAAACTTGTATAAAATGCTGTTTAAGGTTAACACATATCATTGCTGGCTTTTCCATTAAAAACCGAGCAACTGACCTAGTGAAACTTCCCTTCAAACTCGTTTTTAGTTTAAAATGGTAAAGTAAGGAAACTATCACCATAAGAAAGAGAAATAAATTGTGTAAAGGGTAACATAAATGAAACGTATATGCATAAAACTCTTCATGATATGTGTGTTTAAGGGGGCCCTCTGCTGAGGTTTTGGATTTTTGCACTTCCGGAAATTTACATTTGTTATATTTCAAAAATTATAATAAAACTGGAAAAAATAATTATACAGTAACAAACTTATGCCCAATAGGGATATTTTAGTGCAAAATTTTTTTTTTTTTAACATAAGCCAAAATGGGGGGTAGGGGTACAAAAGATGGTATTTCTCAAAAACCATTTAAGATATTCACTTAATTTAAACTTTATTACAAAGACATGTGTTAGCAGATACATAGACAGGAATAAAAAGTATTTTCCTATTATTTGTTACAGACCTATGCCGTTATATATCAGAGCTCGTCGAAATCTAAAAAAGCACATTTTTTTCTCAGTTTTTATTGAATATCTTTCTTATATGCACACCGACCCCCAATTTTTATTTTTCCATTCTGATACTCAGGTCTTGTATATATTGTAGACAAAATATCTCAAAAAGTTATCTGTTCCTTTATCATGAAAAATGTATGGATCACAAATTTAAAAATGCAATTTATAGTAAACTGGGTGGGGTAATGACAAGGGATGTACTAATTTTTCAGATGGTGATAAAAATACCCCAACCCTTAATTTTTCGTCCTAAAGTATGATCTATTACATTAAAAAAGACGAAAAATCGATACCTGTTCTGCAAACCACACTACACACATGTAAGTTGCCATACACAATTTGCAGCTGATTCAGAATTTAAAACCGCACTGTGAGAGTGTATTACTAAAGATTAATTTTGCGAAAAAGTTAAATCACCGACCCATCATTATTTTTCCAGAAACTAACTAGTAATATGTTAGTCTTCATAAAAAACAGGGAAATAAAAAATTCTATCTGTTCTGATATTCACCAGAGGGCACCCTTAAAGTCGGCAATATTTTGTGAAAGTTCCGTACTGTGTCACCTGAAATTTAGATACATTTCAGTTTCCTATCCGTTTGTTAGTAGGTATGTGAATAAAGGTATAAATCCATCTCTGTAAAGCTTAATTTATTTGACAAAATCAATGAACAGGTGAGATTTAAATATCTTTTAAAGATATCATTTATAAAAACAAGAGGTCAATGACCTTGAAGCTCTACTGATAGGTTTTTGATAGCTAGATCAGCATTCCTGTGAAGTTTCATGAAAATCCGTTAAGTAGTTTCAGAGGAGTAGTCGCTACAAGTTTTCATTATATAACTCTATGTAAACAAAGATAACGGCCATGTTTAATGTCAAATCAAAATAATTTTTGACAAGGATCAACATCATGTCATACTGATCATTTTAGAAAAAGGCCCATATCAATATCACTTATAGTTTTCAAGAAGTAGTCGCTACAAACTTGTATTTTGAAAATCTATGTTTAGCCATGGTGGCCATCTTGAATTTCTGGCCGACCTGAAATTTTGCTAGGATCAATAAGACATCAAGAGCAACATTCCTGAGAAGTTTCATGAAAATCCGTCAAGTAGTTTCAGAGAAGTAGTCGCTACAAGTTTTCATTATCTAACTCTATGTAAACAAAGATGGCCACTGGCGGCCATGTTTAACGTCGCATCAAAATAATTTTTGACAAGGATCAACCATACTTATCATTTTAGAAATAGTCCCATATCAATATCACTTTTAGTTTTCAAGAAGTACTCGCTACACTTGTTTTTTGAAAATCTATTTTTAGCTGTGGCAGCCATCTTGAATTTCCGACCAACCTGAAATGTTGCTAGGATCATTTAGACATCCAGAGCAACATTCCTGTGAAGTTTCATGGAAATCCGTCGAGTAGTTTCAGAGGAGTAGTCGCTACAAGTTTTTATTAAATAACTCTATGTAAACAAAGATGGCCGCTGGCAGCCATGTTTAACGTCGAATCAAAACGATTTTCGACAAGGACCAACATCATGCCATGCTGATCATTTCAGAAAAAGTCCCATATCAATATCACTTAGAGTTTTCAAGAAGTAGTCGCTACAAACTTGCTTTTTAAAAAATCTATTTTTAGATTTGGCGGCCATCTTGCATTTAACATCAACATGAATTTTTGCTAGGATCAACTAGATTTCATGGGCAACATTTCTGTAAAGTTTCATGAAAATCCATTCAGTAGTTTCAGAGGAGTAGTCACTACAAAAAAAAGTTTACGGACGGACAGACGATGGACACCGCACCACGGCTAACAACCAAAAAAGGTTGTTTACAAGCTTTGATAACATTAGTTGCACTCTCCTAGGTTCCATCCAGTAATATAAGTATGCGTATTAGGTAATAATTATGTGTCTGCTCCCCAACAAGTTCTTCCGCATATACATATTGCGCTCATAGTCACGCAATATTGTTAAGCGGAAGAACTCGTGCATATATCCCAATATGAATCTAATAACCTCTAAATATGGAGATGCTTTCATAGACATTTACTTTAATACTGGTAGGTATCATTGTGACCTGATGTCTAATATTTTTTATATAAAAGACCTTCGATCAGTACTTGCAATGAATTATGCAATTTAACAGAGGAATAGTTAGTCTATTTTAAAAAGAACTATCAATGAAGGTGATGAATACCCCCGCTTTTTGCTCAGTTGTTATGTGTATATGAAGTTTGGGAACAACCATTCAATATTTGTTTGAGAAATATAAGTAATAAAGATCTGTTACTGGACGCGATGTGATAAAATGTGTTTCCTATATAGCCCACACTTCACTTTATGAAAGCGGGGTATAATTATTAATAAATTGTTTAATCTGACTTAATCTGATTATATATTAGGACAAAACTGTACTACCATAGATGTGACATTTTCCTGTAAACGCTGCTTCATGGAATCCATGTATTTGCCCGCTGGTTCTCCAGCTCCAGACTGCGGCTTCTCAGATTTGGTATCTGTAAGACAGAGTATATGGCGTCTATGCATTGTGACAGAGATTATTAAGAATATTTTTATTCAGAAAACCAATGTAACAAAGTTGTCTCCCTGCATAGATTAGCTATTAAATTCATATAACAAAGTAATATCTGTACTATGAAAATAAGCAGAACTATCTTATCATTAGAGATAAAGATATAAAATTACAAATGTGTTTACATTCAATAGCATCTAAAGGGTTAAGCAATCTCTTAGGGTATTATTTAAGAGCAAGGTCAGAGTTTGGATACAAATCAGTTAAATTAACACCGAAATGTGTAAATATTAGACATGAGATTACCGTATTTACTGGCGTAAACCGCGCATGCGCAGAAACCGAGCACCCCGACTTTGGACCCGAAATCCTTGGAAAAATATTTTTTTTGTCTATTACTATTTGTAAACCGCGCATATAAAACCTGTGTTTTCAATTTCATAACAGAAGGCAGTCATTTTGAAGCATTGACCGAAGGACAACTGTAAAACGAAATCTGATTGGCTAAACCTAGCTGCTTGTTTAGACTGTGTTTTGTACTCGATTTTAAAATAAAAACAATTTTGAGTTAAAGATTCGAGTGTGACGTGTTCTTCACTCGTTTTGTAAGTCCCACACCCGTGTTCTTTGTTATTAACATATTTTTGTAAAAAGTGTGCGGTGTTCGCAGGTAAATACGGTAGTATTGTTTTTACTAAATAGAATGAAATGTTCTTAATCTTCAATTTGATATTAATTTAAACATATATTTTTTTTTCACTAGGTATTTTAGGTCTATTATTGAAAACAGTAGACACTGAATAACTGGTTTGATGTGCATAGTGTTCAATGCAGTGCTTGCTGAGGTACATGTAGGGAGCTGTGTTCAATGCAGTGCTTGCTGAGTTACATGTAGGGAGCTGTGTTCAATGCAGTGCTTGCTGAGGTACATGTAGGGAGCTGTGTTC
The DNA here is from genome assembly GCA_037043455.1 of Cyrtodaria siliqua. Taxonomy (NCBI): domain Eukaryota; kingdom Metazoa; phylum Mollusca; class Bivalvia; order Adapedonta; family Hiatellidae; genus Cyrtodaria; species Cyrtodaria siliqua. The sequence goes on along the minus strand of JAWPHD010015668.1, from coordinate 929 downwards.
AATGCAGTGCTTGCTGAGGTACATGTAGGGAGCTGTGTTCAATGCAGTGCTTGCTGAGGTACATGTAGGGAGATGTGTTCAATGCAGTGCTTGCTGAGGTACATGTAGGGAGCTGTGTTCAATGTAGTGTTTGCTGAGGTACATGTAGGGAGCTGTGTTCAATGCAGTGCTTCCTGAGGTACATGTAGGGAGCTGTGTTCAATGCAGTGCTTGCTGAGGTATATGTAGGGAGATGTGTTCAATGTAGTGTTTGCTGAGGTACATGTAGGGAGCTGTGTTCAATGCAGTGCTTGCTGAGGTACATGTAGGGAGCTGTGTTCAATGCAGTGCTTGCTGAGGTACATATAGGGAGCTGTGTTCAATGCAGTGCTTGCTGAGGTACATGTAGGGAGCTGTGTTCAGTGCAGTGCTTGCTTGAGGTACATGTAGGGAGCTGTGTTCAATGCAGTGCTTGCTGAGGTATATGTAGGGAGCTGTGTTCAATGTAGTGTTTGCTGAGGTACATGTAGGGAGCTGTATTCAGTGCAATGCTTGCTGAGGTACATGTAGGGAGCTGTGTTCAATGCAGTGCTTGCTGAGGTACATGTAGGGATCTGAACCCCTGGGGTACATGTAGGGAGCTGTGTTCAGTACAGTGCTGAGCAAGTAGGAAGCTGTGTTCAGTGCAGTGCTTGCTGAGGTACATGTAGGGAGCTGTGTTCAACGCAGTGCTTGCTGAGGTACATGTAGGGATCTGAACCACTGAGGTACATGTAGGGAGCTGAACCCCTGAGGTACATGTAGGCAGCTGTGTTCAATGCAGTGCTTGCTGAGGTACATGTAGGGATCTGAACCCGAAACATTAATCAAGCATCCGTAGCAGTATCTGCCCTACCAGGGCACTTAACTCTCAAAAGGCACTTGGAGTCAACAATTAAAAGATGTTTGTA
>JAWPHD010015667.1:0-53969 GCA_037043455.1 Cyrtodaria siliqua | reverse complement strand
AACCAGAATAGCATGGTTATAGATAATATTTTGAATAGTATGCTATCTACTATCGAATATCTATTGCCTAAATACAGCTTTTCTAAATATAACCATTCACACACACACGCACCTCACGTGCTCACACACAAACATGCATATTTAACCATACCAATTTACTTTATATATTTCCAGACGTTCGGTCATGTTCCTCGTTAAAAGAATATGAGGAAAAAAAGGTAATTTTATTCATCTATATTTATTTAAAGAGTTACCATTGAAAAGTGAGGATAGTGTAGACAAATTATATTTCATTGCAGGTTTAGGCTAGTGTAGATAAGTATATTTCGTTGTAGGTTTAGGCTAGTGTAAACAAACTATATTTCATTGTAGGTTTAGGCTAGTGTAGATAATTATATTTCGCTGTAGGTTTAGGCTATTGTACACGAACTATATTTCATTGTAAGTTTAGGCTAGTGTACCCAAACTATATTTCATTGTAGGTTTAGGCTAGTGTAGATAATTATATTTCATTGTAGGTTTAGGCTAGTGTAGATAATTATATTTCGCTGTAGGTTTAGGCTAGTGTACACGAACTATATTTCATTGTAAGTTTAGGCTAGTGTACACAAACTATATTTCATTGTAGGTTTATGCTAGTGTTTATAATTATATTTTGTTGTATGTTTAGACTAGTGTACACAAACTATATTGCATTGTAGGTTTTGGCTAGTGTAGTTAATTATATTTCGTTGTAGGTTTAGGCTAGTGTACATAAAATATATTTCATTGTAGGTTTAGGCTAGTGTAGATAATTATAGTTCGTTGTAGGTTTAGGTTAATGTACACCAACTACATTTCATTGTAAGTTTAGGCTAATGTACGCAAACTATATTTCATTATAGCTTTAGTCAAGTGTACACAAACTATATTTCATTGTATGTTTAGGCTAGTGTACACAAACTATATTTCAATGTAGGTTTAGGCTAGTGTACACAAACTATCAAACTATATTTCATTGTAGGCTTAGGCCAGTGTAGATAATTATATTTCATTGTAGGTTTAGGCTAGTGTAGATAATTATAGTTGTTGTAGGTTTAGGCTAGTATACACAAACTATATTTCATTGTAGGTTTAGGCTAGTGTACACAAACTATATTTCATTGTAGGTTTAGGCTAGTGTAGATAATTATATTTCGTTGTAGGTTTCGGCTAGTGTACACAAACTATATTTCGTTGTAGGTTTAGGCTAGTGTAGATAAATATATTTCGTTGTAGGTTTAGGCTAGTGTACACAAACTATTTTTCATTGTAGGTTTAGGCTAGTGTACACAAACTATCAAACTATATTTCATTGTAGGCTTATGCCAGTGTAGATAATTATATTTCATTGTAAGTTCAGGCTAGTGTTAACAATTATATTTCATTATAGGGTTAGGCTAGGGTACACAAATTATATTTCACTATAGGGTTAGGCTAGTGTACACAAATTATATTTCATAATAGGGTTACGCTATTGTAAGCAAACTATCTTTTATTATTGGTTAAAGCTAGTGTAGACAATTATCTTTCGTTGAAGATTTAGGGACGCATAGACAAAATACAGTTTGTTGAAGAGTAAAGCTAGTGTACACACATTATCTATCATGGAAGGGAAAGGCTAGTATAGTCAATTTATATTTCATTGTAGGGTTAGGCTAGTGTACACACATTATATTCCATTGCAAATTAAGGCGAGTGTACACAAACTAGATTTCACTATAAGGATAGGCTAGTGTACACACATACTTCATTATAGGCTTCGACTAGTTTACACACATTATCTTTCATTGAAAAGTAAGACTAGTGTAGACAAGTTATATTTCGTTAAAAAGTTAGTAAGTGTAAACACATTATATTTCGTTGAAGAGTTTGGTAGAGTTAGGTATGAGTAGACACTTTATATTTCGTTGAAGAGTTAGGTACGAGTAGACACATTATATGTCGATAAAGAGTTAGGAACGAGAAGACACATAATATATTTCACTAAAAAGTTAGGTACGAGTAGACACGTTACATTTCGTTCAAGAGTTAGGTAAGAGTAGACACATTATCTTTTGGTGAAGAGTTAGGTAAGTGTAGACACAACACATTATATTTCGTTGAAAAGTTAGGTACTAGTAGACACATTATATATTTCTTTAAAGAGTTAGATACGAGTAGACACATTATCTTTTGATGAAGAGTTAGTTACAAGCAGACACATATATTTCGTTGAAGAGTTAGGTACGAATAGACACATTATCTTTTGATGAAGAGTTAGGTGCGAGTAGAAACGTTATATTTCGTTGAAGAGTTAGGTAAGAGTAGACACATTATCTTTTGGCGAAGAGTTAGATACGAGTAGACACATTATCTTTTGGCGAAGAGTTAGATACGAGTAGACACATTATCTTTTTGGTGAAGAGTTAGATACGAGTAGACACATTATATGTTGTTGAAGAATAAAGCTAGAGTAGAAAGTCAAGTTTTGTTGAAGAGTTAGGTAAGTGTAGACACTATCTTTCATTGAAGAATAAGGCTCTTGAAGACAAGTTATCTTTTGTTGAATTGGGTTTGAAGGCGTACCAACACATGAAAGGTTAGGTAAGAGTAGACACGTTATATTTTGTTGAAGAGTTACGTATGCGAGCGTAGACAATAAACTTGAATAAAATCGTTTATGTCTTTCACGGCATTTTGAAACTTTAAATGTTCATTTCAGTAGGCTCTTGGATGAATTTGCGAATGATCAAAATTGAATTGTTAGAGAGTATATTGTGAAGAATTGCACCCATTGTATTCAAGTGTTATAGTTTAATTGGCCTTGGACAGACAATGACCCCTATTGAATTGTGGGTGAGTAGGTCAAAGGTCAAGGTCACATTGTGTTCCTCAATGAAACATTGTTTTGCTCCAAAATTTATTCATAAAGGGTTGCACCACTTATCTTCAAACTGTATATTATGAGTATCCTTGCATGAAATAAGCACATGGCAGGCGACAGAGGTGTTCCGTGGAACTCCCTTCTAGTTAAAGCACCCATTTCAAGTTCATAATATCTACCACCAAACCCATCACCCCACCAACACATCCCTTCCACAAGTAAGAATTGACCTTTTGAATGAAATGGCACCAGGTGGACGATACAGCAAATGGTTGTGGCCTTGTTTCAAACTGACTTCGTATAGTCGAGCGTGCTCTCCTTCCGACAGCTCTTGATTCATGTTTTCTCTGAGTAATATTTCACAGCACTGTTGTTATCTGTGTAACTTTCATTTATAAATAATAAACTTCATCCTTCCAAATTATTTCCATGTAGCCAAATGAGCGATAAAGGCCGTTTTGGACTCTTGTTTATACATATTCTTGTTACAGTGCAAATCCTAACAGCGGCACGATTGACCTCGGACAGCAAAATGTCGCGTTAGTATGGCAAAGGTTTCAATGTTTTGTTTGTTTGTAATAATTATACAGACAGAAGTCGAGCGTGTGTTACTATAAATAGGTTGTAATGTCTATTTTTGCTTGAGGTTCATTTACATGTTCTCTGTCTTTCTTATATTTTTTTTATTCCAAACCCTGTATTGCGGGTATCGCTTCTTCTTCTTCTTCTTCTTCTTCTTTTAATATTTTTATTTCTTTTCATATATATTTTTAATTATTTGTTTTACTTTAAAAACCTTTATTGGGACATATGAAACCACGACATAGAGAAACGATAGTTCAGCGATATCTTTAACGTGCACGGGGTATGACTCTCCCTGCAATGGGATCGACGGCTTTACACTTCATTTGAAAAGAATGCATACTTTCAAAATACCTTGCACGAGTAAAATACTTCGGGATTGCAGTAAAATACTGTGGGAGTGTGTTAAAATCTGAGATATGACCGCACTTGGAATCGAACCCGAGACCTTTCGAAAGAGTCGCAAAGAATGCTAACCAATAGGACACCGCAACTTTATATCATTAAACATGTGTTGATAATGTTACAAATGTAAACGTCTGACGTCTAACGCACTGCAAATAGCAGCCCGGCCAGACATCACGGCCGTCCACTATGACCTGCCCAGGCTGTGTAAGAGCAGTCCGGCCAGACATCACGGCCGTCCACTTTGACATGCCTAGGCTGTGTAAGAGCAGCCTGGCCAGACATCACGGCCGTCCACTATGACCTGCCCAGGCTGTGTAAGAGCAGTCCGGCCAGACATCACGGCCGTCCACTATGACCTGCCCAGGCTGTGTAAGAGCAGCCCGGCCAGACATCATGGCTGTCCACTATGACCTGCCCAGGCTGTGTAAGAGCAGTCTGGCCAGACATCACGGCCGTCCACTATGACCTGCCCAGGCTGTGTAAGAGCAGTCCCGCCAGACATCACTGTGTGTAAGAGCAGTCCGGCCAGACATCATGGCTGTCCACTATGACCAGCCCAGGCTGTGTAAGAGCAGTCCCGCCAGACATCACTGTGTAAGAGCAGCCCGGCCAGACATCATGGCTGTCCACTATGACCTGCCCAGGCTGTGTAAGAGCAGTCCCGCCAGACATCACTGTGTAAGAGCAGCCCGGCCAGACATCATGGCTGTCCACTATGACCTGCCCAGGCTGTGTAAGAGCAGCTCGGCCAGACATCACGGCCGTCCACTATGACCTGCCCAGGCTGTGTAAGATCAGTCCCGCCAGACATCACTGTGTAAGAGCAGCCCGGCCAGACATCATGGCTGTCCACTATGACCAGCCCAGGCTGTGTAAGAGCAGTCCCGCCAGACATCACTGTGTAAGAGCAGCCCGGCCAGACATCACGGCTGTCCACTATGACCTGCCCAGGCTGTGTAAGAGCAGTCCCGCCAGACATCACTGTGTAAGAGCAGCCCGGCCAGACATCATGGCTGTCCACTTTGACCTGCCCAGGCTGTGTAAGAGCAGTCCCGCCAGACATCACTGTGTAAGAGCAGCACGGCCAGACATCATGGCTGTCCACTATGACCTGCCCAGGCTGTGTAAGAGCAGCTCGGCCAGACATCACGGCCGTCCACTATGACCTGCCCAGGCTGTGTAAGATCAGTCCCGCCAGACATCACTGTGTAAGAGCAGCCCGGCCAGACATCATGGCTGTCCACTATGACCAGCCCAGGCTGTGTAAGAGCAGTCCCGCCAGACATCACTGTGTAAGAGCAGCCCGGCCAGACATCACGGCTGTCCACTATGACCTGCCCAGGCTGTGTAAGAGCAGCCCGGCCAGACATCACGGCCGTCCACTATGACCTGCCCAGGCTGTGTAAGAGCAGTCCGGCCAGACATCATGGCTGTCCACTATGACCTGCCCAGGCTGTATAAGAGCAGCCCGGCCAGACATCATGGCTGTCCACTATGACCAGCCCAGGCTTTATTTGGATGATACTCTATATAGAAAATGTTTACATTTTAATACAAGAAAAACTTGATGCAAAGAGTCTGCGCTCATAAATCTACTTTCGTTTTCAATACATTTGTCTGCATTTGACAGTCAAAATGAAGCATTACAAAATTAGCGATTTCCCGTAAACGAAATTTAAATGCCAAAACTTTCCGATATATCATCGTATTTTCTCATTTCTTAGCAACATTTAATGTAATTTGCCAATAATAATTAATCAAAACGATTTAAAAACGAGAACAATGTGAAAACATTTGAAACGCAGATATTACGATCGATAAATTTCGTTAAATTTTTCTAAAATTCGTATTACGCATTTAACCATTTGATTTTATAATCAGCCTCGTTTTCAGTCAAAATACAGGGAGACATCGTTTTAATGAAATGATTTTGTATAATTTTTGAATTATTGGTGCATCATTTCTTACAGAAATTCAAGAAATCGCTAAGCAGTTTTATCTCTTGTGTTTTATATCTTATTCTGGTGCGTTTTATAGCATGCTTTAAATGCCATTTAAACATTTTTAATTACAATCCAAACATACTCAACTATCAGTCCTTTTGATTCCCCATGCCTAAGGTCAAAGTACTACCACAGTATGTCCGGCGCCCTCAACTATGGCGTAATAGTAGAGCGCCCGACTCACATGCCGGAGGTCGTGTGTCCAAACTCTGGCCGGTTCATACTAAAGACTTCATAAAAAGGGTACGAGTAGCTCAGTTGCTTGACACTCATCATATGAAAGGCTGTGCTATGATAGGTCGACCCGGTATCAACGTGATATCAAAAAAAGGGGGTATCATGGCATATGTCTGTGTATAGTTTTCTAGTGTGGCCGCACTACAAAGTTGAGCATTTAATGACTTCATTGTCCATGGACTTGTTTTAAGGGTGCCCACTGCTGAATTTAAGTATCAGAAAAAACATTTAGTTTCCTGTTTTTATATCAAGACTAACGTATTGCTAGTCTGTTTCACGAAAAAAAATGATGGGTCGGTGATTTAACTTTTTCGCAAAATTAATCTTTAGTAATACACTCCCACAGTGTGGGTTTAAATTCTGAATCAGCTGAAAATTGTGTATGACAACTTATATGTATGTAGTGTGGTTTGCAGAACAGGTATCGATTTTAATGTAATAGTTCATACTTTAGGACGAAAAATTAAGGGTTGTGGTATTTTTATCACCATCTGAAAAGTATTACATCCCTTGTCATTACCCCACCCAGTTTACTATAAATTGCATTTTTAAATTTGTGATCAATCAATTTTTCATGATAAAGGAATAGTAAACTTTTTGAGATATTTTGTCTACAATATATACAAGACCTGAGTTTTAGAATGAAATAATAAAAATCGGGGGTCGGTGTGCATATAAGAAAGATATTCAATAAAAACTGAGAAAAAAATTTGCTTTTTTAGATTTCGACGAGCTCTAACATATAACGGCATAGGTCTGTAACAAATAATAGGAAAATACCTTTTATTCCTGGCTCTGTATATCCTAACACATGTTTTTGTAATAAAGTTTAAATTAAGTGAATATCTTAAACAGTTTTTAAGAAATACCATCTTTTGTACCCCTACCCCCATTTTGGCTTATGTTAAAAAGTGTCAGTTTTGGGCACAAAATGTGAGGTAAAAAAAAAATCTCAAAAATGTTCATTTTGTTTGCACTAAAATATACCTATTGGGCATAAGTTTGATACTGTATAATCATTTTTTCCAGTTTTATTATAATTTTTGAAATATAACAAATGTAAATTTCCGGAAGTCAAAAATCCAAAACCTCAGCAGTGGCCACCCTTAAGACAAAATATAGCCACCCTACATGTCGCTGACTAATTTCACGTAATATACATTTCTTGAAAGTATTTATAGTAACAAACACCATTTTGAGGATGAATTTATGACAGTTTTAGAACAATGGACTTTCTGTGTCGTCTATTCTTAAAAACGTTACAAATACTTCGGCGAATGCCAAACAAGGTCAATCGTGCTGCTGCTATGATTTTCACTGTATATACATTTATGTATTCGCTTTGTTTATTTGATATTTTTGTATTTTTCAGGAAATTCAGTGTTACAACCAAACATGTTACCAACAATCGGGGTGTAATGATGAACGCGTGTTTTGCTCATTAGAAAATGGGGGCGCGTGTTTGGTAAGATATTATTTAAAATGAGGAGACGTGTGTGGATCTATAGACGATATTACATGAGGGCCTGTTGAATACTGAATGTATTAAATGAGTCGGGTAAACGTATTACGCTTCCGTTCCAAACCTTTATGTATTAGTTAGAGGCTATGAAGTAAAATTTAAACAATTAAGAAATCCTAAGGGAGGGAGTTTTTCCCCCGCGCTTCTACGAATCCACGCGCGCTTTTACTAAATCCGCCTCCTTGTGTCCAAACAAGCGCGTGCCATTTAGTAAGCGATTACTTAATGATTAAATGGTTAAAACTGGTGATCGTTAGAAATTTACATGAATAAGTTCGCCATTATTTTAAAATTCCTCAGCGTCTGATTGGACGAAAAGGTAGGGCAAACACTAATTGTTGTTATTGTATATATGCTTAACTTGTAAATACAATGAATAAAATATGTTTAAACTAAACTTATATGACGCGCAGCTGTGTTCACCGTTGTATCAATTTTATCTAACGAGTTTAATTAATTCTATATTAAATAGGCACCTATATTAAATAGGCACAAATGTGAGATTCTGTTCATCACATATGCCATGTTTTCCAGAAAATGAATTCTGTTCTGACTTTTATATCTACTTTTATCGAAGGTGTGAATCTGATTACTAGTATATGATTATACTATTACATTGCCATCTTTTTGTTGCATGTGTTCATAGTTCGACTGTACAGACAACAAGAAAATTAAAAGTTGTATACTTTGTGTGGGGGTGGGGGATCAGACCCACTGATTAAGACGTTCCAGTTTTACATCAAATAAGCACGAGAATATATTTTTTAATCCGAAATCGACAGCGCTCGGTCGGGGTTATTTAGGTGGGTTAAAATGTTCAAGCGTGTGCTCAGTGTGTGCATTCCCCATCTAAAATGTATTCTCCCATGCTTACCAATGTTATGTTTTTTGCGAGGTCAAAAGTGTTTAAAGATTGTCCTTAAAACATCGGCCAACCTCCCCTAGGCCCTTTGCGTAGAGGAAAATGCGCTGGTGTACATGGGTCCACCACTAAACATGCAGTGCGTTGCAAAACGATTAAGTAGCATAACATTGTAAAACATGAGAGAAGACCGTTTTGATGGGAAAGAGACTTGTAATTGTTGCCCCTCTTAACCTTATATAAAGCTCTTTATTCGTCCACACCTTAAACGGAAAGGACTATCATAAATAAACTGAGCCTTTAATCCATGTTTGAAAATGTTTTCCCACCTGACGCCAATCGTTTTGTCGATTTCGTAGTTGACGAAAATGTCTCCATCTCGTGCTTGTTTGATAAAACTGAATTTGCAATGGAGCAGTCTTACTCAAACAAAGTGTCTGATCGTGCGCATGTGCGGATCCAGCCCACTCCCTACTCGCTCTCGCTCTCTCTCTCTCTCTCTCTCTCTCTCTCACACACACACTCCATCCTAAAATAAAGCATGAAAACATAGCTCTTAAACGTTACACATGTGTACTCGACACTCCCAATTTCCGGAGGTTGCGCCCCTCATTTGAAATCCAGGATCCGCTACTGGTACACTAACCACTGTGCTGGTATCAGATAACCGCATACTTTTAGTTGTTGCACAGTTGGCTTTATATACTGATATAAATAAGCTTAGCAAGTTAATTGCATGGCAAATTCATTTGCGCATAATCTAGCCTGCGTGGCAGAGTTCATTAACAATATAATTAACATAATTAGCAGATATAAGCAAGGCATTGTGTTTGAAACGATATCTGCGAATAAAATAAACAAAATGTTTTAACCTACCTGCTTTACAGATGTTTTAATGTCGTTCTTATTTCAATGTAAAGGGAGGTAATTTCATTTTTTTTAAACTTTGGTTCGTTATTGCATTATAATGACAGGGTTATATCAATTGGTGTTGCACTTTTTATAACGTGAAACCCAGAACTGTTATTTAGTGACGTTTAACCATGTTCTTTATCATATTGGTATTTTTAAATATGAAATGCGCTGTTTTAACTAAATGGGAGATAACTCTGATTCTTACATTGTATCACAACTAACTAATGAAAGAGAAGATCACCCCATGTCATGTAAATGTTTTATAATACTTCACATTATAAAATAGCAATCAATTTCTTTAAGGTTAAATGTACATAGGGACTTGCTAAACTTATTGCTTTTAGTATATTTTAGACCTCGCTACATTCTATTATGTAAGTTAAACACAGGTTACAGGATTCAGGAATGACTGAACACAATGGAAACTATGATACAAAATGACAATATTATTCCTATGGATGGGAGGGGATAGATAATACTAGTTCTACCCAGGAATAAGTGAGTGGTCTGTCTCCGACACAAAAAAACGAGAGTCATAAATTGCCTAAAATGTACTGAAAAAATGACGTTAATTACAAAACAAACACATGATACAAATATAATTATGGGGTTGAGCGTTTCAAAAGGCTTCGTGGGATGATTTTTTAATTAGTCCGTGCCTTCTCTTGTGTGTTCAACGTCTTTTTTAAGATTTTGTCATTTTATATAGCTCTGTACAATTTGTAAAATGGCAAGACTGTTACAAACAAAGCTATATACATGTCGAAATCGTTAAAATGCGTTGAACAATGGAGTTCGTGGTCCAGAGGTACAGCGTCGGACTTCATAACGAAAGGTCGTTGGTTCTATCCTCGCCACGGCCACGTTATTTACTAATATCCTTGAGCAAGATAATTAATCCAATATTGCTTAGTACTGGTTCTACCCAGGAAATCTGCACATATTTCCTCCGAAATCGGGTGTTGCTGTATCAATAGATAGATAAATCAGTAGATTATGTCAATTAAATGAAACTGAGGACGAATTTCATTTTCTATTGATATGCTCTACGTATACCGTTATAAGAAACCAAGTATTTCATGAATAACTTCCAGACAATTCGTCTACGTGTCTTAGGAATAATGAGAAACTGTGTTACCTATTAAAATCATGTACACGAAAAGTTGCTAAGTTTCTGGTTAATGCCTACCTTAAAAGACGTGATATTCTGTTTAAATGGAAGAGTTGTGTACTGTATAAATATATCTATAAATGTAAAATGAATAAGAAACATATGCTGCCTTGATGGTTTACATATACATAGATACTCACCAGAAAATTGTTATAATTTGTTTTGAACTTGAACTTGATAGTTTGATATATCTTTTGTAATGGTGGCTTATAGGCCAGTGGGCCAGGTGTATGCTATTCTGAACTATTGTTTAATATATGCTTGCTTGTACTCGTACTTGCATCATGTATATTGTATATAAACATGTCACGTTAATAAATGATTTACTTACTTACTTACTTACTTACTTACTTACTTATTTACTTACTTACAACAGTTGGAGTTGGAAGAATACAATACTTGGAAATATTGGGAAAAACGCGTAGAAATGGCGTGTCAGGAAAACTGCCGGTCGGAATTCAGTCGGGACCAATCTTATTACAGATCAACCGAATGTTGCTATAGCAGCCTCTGTAATGGCAAAATGGTCGGTATGTACTGTGATATGTTTGTCAAGGTCTAGTTTCATGTATAGAATAGAAATCCTCATAGAATAAATGTAGCCAGTATTTTAAATTCTGAGCCATCTGATTGATTTAAAAAAGAAAACGCTAAATGATAAAAAGAGTATCGATGTTGGCTGTAACAGTCAAACCTGGTTTAAGAGACAGCTCAGGGGAAATACCAAAAATGGTTGCTTAATACAGGGGTCTTTTAGTACAGGTTCTAACATTGTTTGACTTCTTATGAAATGTTTAGTTAAATATTTAAATGTACTGTGTATATACTGTGCATGAGTGTAGGGGATCCCATTTACATGTACTGTGTATATATTGTGCATGAGTGTAGGGGATCCCGATGTCATGTACTGTGTATATACTGTGCATGAGTGTAGGGGATCCCATTTACATGAACTGTGTGTATATACTGTGCATGAATGCAGGGGATCCCATTGTCATGTACTGTGTATATACTGTGCTTGTGTGTAGGGGATCCTATTTACATGTACTGTGTATATACTATGCATGAGATTTACATGTACTGTGTATATACTGTGCATGAGTGTAGGGGATCCCATTTACATGAACTGTGTATATATACTGTGCATGAGTGTAGGGGGATCCCATTGTCATGTACTGTGTAAATCATGTGCATGAGTGTAGGGGATCCTATTTACATGTACTGTGTATATACTGTGCATGAGATTTACATGTACTGTGTATATACAGAGCATGAGTGTAGGGATCCCATTTACATGAACTGTGTATATACTGTGCTTGAGTGTAGGGGATCCCATTGGCATGTACTGTGTATATACTGTGCATGAGTGCAGGGGATCCCATTTTCATGTAATGTGTATATACTATGCATGAGTGTAGGAGATCCCATTTACATGTACTGTGTACATACTGTGCATGAGTGCAGTGGATCCCATTGTCAGGTAATGTGTATATACTGTGCATGATGTAGGGGATCCCATTTACATGTCCTGTGTATATATTGTGTATGATTGTAGGGGATCCCATTGTCATGTACTGTGTATATATTGTGCATGATTGTAGGGATCCCATTGTCATGTACTGTGAATATATTGTGCATGAGTGTAGGGATTCCATTGTCATGTACTGTGTATATATTGTGCATGAATGTAGGGGATCCCATTGTCATGTACTGTGTATATACTGTGCATGAGTGTAGGGGATCCCATTTACATAAACTGTGTATATATACTGTGCATGAGTGTAGGGGATCCCAATTGTCATGTACTGTGTATATACTGTGCATAAGTGTAGGGGATCCCATTTACATGTACTGTGTATATACTGTGCATGATATTTACATGTACTGTGTATATACTGTGCATGAATGTAGGGGATCCCATTAACATGAACTGTGTATATATACTGTGCATGAGTGTAGGGGATCCCATTGTCATGTATTGTGTATATACTGTGCATGATGTAGGGGATCCCATTTACATGTACTGTGCATATACTGTGCTTGAGATTTACATGTACTGTGTATATACTGTGCATGAGTGTAGGGGATCCCATTTACATGAACTGTGTATATACTGTACTTGAGTGTAGGGGATCCTATTGTCATGTACTGTGTATATACTGTGCATGTGTGCAGGGAATCCCATTGTCATGTAATGTGTATATACTGTCCATGAGTGTAGGAGATCCCATTTACATTTACTGTGTACATACTGTGCATGAGTGCAGTGGATCCCATTGTCAGGTAATGTGTATATACTGTGCATGATGTAGGGGATCCCATTTACATGTCCTGTGTATATATTTTGCATGCTTGTAGGAGATCCCATTGTCATGTATTGTGTATATATTGTGCATGATTGTAGGGATCCCATTGTCATGTACTGTGAATATATTGTGCATGAGTGTAGGGATTCCATTGTCATGTACTGTGTATATATTGTGCATGATTATAGGGGATCCCATACTGTGCATGAGTGTAGGGGATCCTATTTACATGTACTGTGTATATACTGTGCATGAGGTTTACATGTACTGTGTATATACTGTGCATGAGTGTAGGGGATCCCATTTACATGAACTGTGTATATACTGTGCTTGAGTGCAAGGGATCCCATTGTCATGTAATGTGTATATACTGTGCATGAGTGTAGGAGATGCCATTTACATGTACTGTGTATATACTGTGCATGAGTGCAGTGGATCCTATTGTCATGTAATGTGTATATACTTTGCATGATGTAGGGGATCCCATTTACATGTCCTGTGTATATATTGTGCATGATTATAGGGGATCCTATTGTCATGTACTGTGTATATATTTAGCATGATTGTAGGGATCCCATTGTCATGTACTGTGTATATATTGTGCATGATTGTAGGGATCCCATCGTCATTTACTGTGTATATACTGTACATGATTGTAGGGATCCCATTGTCATGTCCTGTGTATATATTGTGCATGATTATAGGGGATCCCATTTTCATGTACTGTGTATATATTGTGCATGATTATAGCGGATCCCATTGTCATGTACTGTGTATATATTGTGCATGATTGTAGGGGAGCCCATACTGTGCATGGGTGTAGGGGATCCTATTTACATGTACTGTGTATATACTGTGCATGAGATTTACATGTACTGTGTATATACTGTGCATGAGTGTAGGGGATCCCATTTACATGAACTGTGTATATACTGTGCTTGGGTGCAAGGGATCCCATTGTCATGTAATGTGTATATACTGTGCATGAGTGTAGGAGATGCCATTTACATGTACTGTGTACATACTGTGCATGAGTGCAGTGGATCCTATTGTCATGTAATGTGTATATACTTTGCATGATGTAGGGGATCCCATTTACATGTCCTGTGTATATATTGTGCATGATTATAGGGGATCCTATTGTCATGTACTGTGTATATATTGTGCATGATTGTAGGGATCCCATTGTCATGTACTGTGTATATATTGTGCATGATTGTAGGGATCCCATCGTCATGTACTGTGTATATACTGTGCATGTGTGTAGGGGATCCCATTGTCATGTACTGTGTATACATTGTGCATGAGTGTAGGGATCCCATTGTCGTGTACTGTGTATATACTGTGCATGAGTGTAGGGATCCCATTGTCGTGTACTGTGTATATACTGTGCATGAGTGTAGGGATTTCATTGTCATGTTCTGGGTATATACTGTGCATGAGTGTAGGGATCCCATTGTCGTGTACTGTGTATATACTGTGCATGAGTGTAGGGATCCCATTGTCATGTACTGTGTATATACTGTGCATGAGTGTAGGGATCCCATTGTCGAGAACTGTGTATATACTGTGCATGAGTGTAGGGGATCCCATTGTCGTGTACTGTGTATATACTGTGCATGAGTGTAGGGGATCCCATTGTCAATAAGTATAGGTATGTGTTACTGTCCGTCTAAAACATAAGAATTAACTCAGCAAAACACAAAATATTACTGACTTAATGACTGTGTACTCTTTTTGTGCGTTTAGAATATATTTAAATGGGAAAAAAGGAATGTAGATGTTACAGTTAAAGACAAAGACGGGGGGTTTTTTTGCTCTAAAACTCATACATTTTCCGAAATTTCAGGGTTATAATTCCTTTTAACTCAAAAACAAACCGCGACATATTTATTTTATTTCATTATCTTGAAGTACAGGATATTTGCTTACAATACAGAAGTTCTTAAAAACCTATAAGAAGTATTGGTTTCTTCGAAATACAAGGCAATTAACGTAATATTCCACTATATTTCCGAAATACAAGGCAATTATTCCAATTTATTTCCGTATATATCAGGCATTTTTGCTGATATTCATGCTGTGTACGAAATAAAAGGATCATGTACAATGGCAATGAGTAAAATTAATGTAATTCGATTTGATTTGTGTGGTTACATCTCTTGGCTTTCTTATGAATTAGATTATACTGAAATTATAGGCCACAATTTGCCGAAAATAGAAGATGAGTCATATAACCAAGTTCGCAGCCCATTATTTTTAAAGGTGAAATATGTTTAGAAGGGCAGTTTCGATTTGTTTTAATTTGTAAAAGATATAGAAACATTATGTAAGCAATGTCCTTAATATCATACAAATTACTATTATAGCTGTGTAAGGTTTAAACATAGGAGTGATGCTACTTTTCATATTTGCAGTTATACCGTGAAACATAATTATTATGTTAAACGGGTTGACATTAAAGTGACACATCAAATATCAAAATTAGCTTCTAGATTTATTAATTCAGTGACATTTTGACTTTAAACCTGCTTGCATATCATGAAATAAAAATTTTGAGTTTTCATCGTTATTTTACCAAATGTTGAAATATATTATTGGTGCAATATTATCAAAAGTCAGTAATATACCAAAAGAAATTGCTTTATACTATTCTTATAATTAATATTAATAATTGAAATAATGCATGCTATGGGGACGCCGCGAGTTTTAAAAATCAAGATTGCCGTGTGACCCTCTGGGATAAAGCTCGAAGACGTCACATACTGTGTAAACCTCTGAATACGATGTCCGACACTTCTGTACTAAGAAATAGTAGTTTCCAAAATGGAAATCTCCGAATTTGCTGAAAAAACGCTGGCTACAATCAGTAGTATTTATTGTATTGCATTCTCAGTAGGTCATATACCACTATTGTATGGCAATCTCAGTAGGTCAGATACCACTATTGTATGGCACTCTCAGTAGGACAGATACCAGTATTGTTTGGCACTCTCAGTAGGTCAGATGCCACTATTGTATGCCACTCTCAGTAGGTCAGATCAGATACCACTATTGTATGGCACTCTCAGTAGGTCAGATCACACCACTATTTAATTTCCCATAGGGTAACATTATGCCTATTGGTCAGATACCACTATTGATTTTGGGCTTCTGATTGGTTGAAAAAGTATAGTGTCTATTAGGGCATATAGTCAGATAGTAAGGTAGATTCTGATTGGATTAATCAAAATCATAACAAATCCCCATAAAAAGATCAAACTATTATATTTCCATCATAAAACATAACTGAAATTTGCATTTGTATGGATAAAATTGTACTGGGAGTATGTTTGCAAAAAGAATAAAATATTTACTGCCATTCATGGGGTGGCCACCTTCAGTGAAGTATTAGATCCTGAAAGCATTACATTAACCCCAATTTGCTGGTCATTTTTGAGTCTAGTTCTTTAAAAAAAAAATAGGTTTTATCATCCGTTCGGATATAGGAATAGGGGTTGTAGGCCAAAAGTCTATGATGGAGGCCTATGGAAAATGCAACAGCGGTATGTGACCTATTGGCCTACAACCCCTATTCCTAAGCAAAGGATAGAGGCTATAAAGAGAAGTCTTCATCATTTAAAACACGAAAGGGATGGAACGTAGCGACCGACCGCGGTTTCTTAATGGTGAAGATTTCTCTTCATAGACTTTCTATCCGACTTTTAGACTTTCTGTCCGACTTAATTAGGCCTTGAGCCAGGACCCAAAATTTTCGATATTGTTACCAACTCAAGGGACAAATTCTAACATCACTTTTTGAAAAGAGCAATGTTTATAGATTACATTTTTCCATGATAGCAATCTGGAACAGGTAGCTTATATAAAAACAATTCGAACAGTAATAGGTTATCATTGTAGCGCTTTCATATAAGTTTTTGATGTTCATGTTTGAATGTCATGCTTGTGTGAATAATTATTGATGTACTTTATAAAGATGCACTTAAGTTTACAATTCATTGAGTTACATAAAGCGTAAATAAGCTCTTTTTTAGCACTCATTTTAGTTTAAAACCTCTATTTTGCTTCAAATTATAAGTCAATTTACCCCACCCACTATTGACACATTTTTATGCATTTAGTTTAGTTAATATTTTTTACAATATATGTGTAAACTTGTAAGAATCAGTAATTTACAACCTTTCTACATGATTTAAATAATATTATAATATGAATAAGGGATTGTTATGATATATTGATGAAATTAAGTACTAAGCAATGTTCATGGCATTGCACATATGTGTTCAGTAAGCCTGATAAAAGTTGAGACACATGCCAAACTATAAGCCTTCCTCAAAGTAACTGCAACACAAATAGTATCAACATGTTCTAATATATACATATATTGCACAGACGACACATAGTCCAAAGGATTCTAGATAAAGGAAATGTGCGGTTTAACGTGTGTGTTTTTTAACGAAAGTTATTTTTAGGTGTATGCGTCATATGATTACAAACTTGGATTATGTAGTACACATAAATACACGAATTAAACATTGCATATTACAACGCAAAATCTTGAAAGTTGTCTATTTTAATACTTTTTAATTACAATTTATGCATATTTTAAGGATTTTTACACCTGAACTACCCCACCCATATACAACACAATGAAGAGTTATGCATATGAAATGTAAAAATAGTAGTATAGTAGTTGATGCATTTGCACGAACCATTTTTGTGTTACTGAAAAAAGAATCGACGAAGATGAATTGATTTGAATTGGGGTTTTACGGCGCACCAACACAAACATGTTATATGGCGCCAACAGGAATGAACATTCGACCCGGCTCACACTTCATTAACATCTAGATACAAATTTGCAGAATGTGCCTAGAACCTTTTACCTGCAGAACTGCAGAGTTGCTGCAAATTCTCTAGTAAACACTCCATTTTTCGCTGGAGCCACGATAACTGCCAACACTGAAGTAGCACCTGAAACAATACAGGTTTCATGATGAAAATAATGAACAAAAATGACAAAATTAACATGAACTCGGGGAAATTTTACCCCTTTGCCTGGATATGCAGTGGTCATATTCTTGCCCGGGAACCACACGGCGTCGACGAAGAAATATGTTTAGGGTGATACCCAGATCACTGAACTAAATGCTTACCATGGCAACTATTTGTTAGTATTGGTGCAGTTATTACAATATCACCTGCTTAGGATATGTATCTAAACATAGGTAGTGATGTTCTCCGTACTTGATTTAGAGTATGGAATTAAACTAGGATAGTCAGCATCAACCCTACTTTTGCGCATATGGGGGTGGGGGCGGGGGAGTGGGGTTGTGGGGGGGGGGTGGATATATAGGAATTTAGGAACCTGCCCACTGACTAATAGACACCTATGTTTCTTTAACATGATGGGGGGAAAAAAACAAGCGATACACGGGATCGCCTGGTTTACGTCCCCATCCGACGGACGAGGGTAAAAGTGTCTTGCCCAAGAATACACCGACAAAATTCACTGGCTCCGGTGAGGGTCCTCTGAATTTAAAGTCCCCCGTGCTATCCACTGCATCAACAGGCTATATGCGCTCAAGCAGGATGACTGCATTGAAATACATACAACTAAAATGCAAATCCGTCATAAAGGTTATATCCAAGAAGCTGGGTTCACAACGGTCTCTCTTATCTATCAAGTTAGCATCAAGTTCATGTATGTCGAGTTGCAATATGCCTGCGAGCCTTATATATACCCAGCTCATTGCTGTTTTGATAAACTTCGGATAAAACAGGACAATTAAGAATACTCAGTACATATGATCTGATTTAAATAATATAACTTAATGTGACAATATAACATACATATAAGATATAAAAACAAATTTAAACGCTTCCAGATAAGAATCCGTACCCAGTGCATCGAGATAGATTACATTTAGTGATCACGGTTTTACTCTAAAAGCTATATCCGACATACATGTCCTATTGCAGTTAAAGTATCTATCCCGCCAACAACAGCCACATTTTACAACATATGTACATCGTTTCTAAACCTACTGACAACGAGGTATATACATAACCTACATCGTTTGAGAATCAAAACTCTATAGATATTATATAAAAAGCTTTAACCATCCAGACAAAAAAAAAAAAAATGGATAATTCATTTTACACTTATTCAATTACGGTTATTACAAAAACCCATGAATAAACATATACTTTTAAGCGACACATATGCATTATTCTATGAGATGAACACCTGGATTGTGTTTTGATAAACTGTTTTTGTAGGGTAATTTTGTCGTAATTTGACGGGTTATTTTAAAAAAATTGTATAAAAAACATCTAAAAATCAACAGTTAAACCGTAAAATGCCTTTTCTTTTCCTTTCTGTTTTTTTTGTGCAATTTGTCGAAAATGCAGTGGTCTACTTTGTATTTTAGTTCGTGGATTTATTCAATATTCGATTTGTAAACATGGTTAAGTCTTCATAATGGAATACCTTATCAAAAGTCACATTCTCTATATATTTCAGTGAAGTGATTTTATGAAAAGTGTACAACTTCAAGCCATAAACAAGAGACCCACTCGCCTTGTCTCAAAGTGCTCTCATGTTTTAAGAAACAACAACAATTTCTTTATATAAATCTGTAAAACTGTGACCCCCGTAGTGGCCATATTTGACCCTATTGTCGCCATCTGAACAAACTAGGTAGAGGATCATAAGCTTATGGTACATGTGAACTATTATTTAGCTTCTGAAGTATCAGAAAAGCTGTTTGAATATGTTTGCCTATATAATTCAATGTTATAGTGTGACCCCCGGGACAGGGCCAAATTTGATTCCAGGCTTGATTCAAGGGACACCATTTAATTATTTGGTACAGGACAATTATCTTAAGCTAATGTAGCTTATTACACCTCTAGCTCTTGTAGTTTTAGAGAAGATGTTTATAGACGTTCCTACATAACTCTATGTAAATATGTGATCCCCGGGACCGGGCGAAATTTGACCATAAGATCACCATTTGAACAAAATAAATCGGTAGAGATCGATACTCTTATGCTGCATGCATCGGATTAGACCTCTAGCTTTTGTAGTATCAGAAAAAGAATATTTGTATGGTCTTTCCTATATAACTCTTTGTAAAACTTTAACCCTAGCACCTCCCCCCCCCCCCCCCACCCACCCCCGTGTGGTTGCCGGGGTAGAATACAACCACTGCAAACACACCGTCACATGCAGAGGGGTAGGACCAACCCTCCCCCACCCCCTCCCCCCCATTCATATTCATTTTGTCATTTTTTGTTCATGCTCATTAAAGGTCTTTATCATGACCCCTGCATTGTTTCAGGTGCTATCTCGCTCACATCACTAAGAGCAGTGGCAGAAAAACAATAAACGTGGCTCCAGCGTAAATGGAGTGTCTACAATAGAATTTGCAGCAACTCTGCAGTTCAGGGTGAAAAGGTCCTAGGCCCATTCTCCAAATTGTATCTCCATGTACATGGAGGATGAGCCTGGCATGTTCATGCCTGTTAGGCGCCATATAACCTTTCATGTGTTGGTGCGCCTTAAAACCCAATTCATTTCAATTCAATAACCCCAGAACCGGACCATAGTTGGACACAGTCACGATTTGAACAAAAGTGGTAGAGAACCATAAGCTTGTACAATATGCAAAATAGTAGACCTCTGGCTCTTGCTTTTTTTTAAAAAAGAGATTTTAAAGATGTTTCTATATGACTCTATGTAAATATATGACCCCTGGAGCGGATCCAGATATGACCCCAGTGTCAACATTTTAACAAACTTGCTAGTGGACGATAAGCTTATGCTTCATGCATAATATAGGACCTCTAGCTCTTACAGTTTTAGAGACAATTATTTATTTTTACAGATTTGCTATATAACTGTATGAAAAAAATTTACCCCCGGGGCTGGGCCATATTTGACCCTGGGGTCACCATTTTAAAATACTTGGTAGAGGACCGTAATTGTATAAAACATGCAAACTATTAGACCTGTAGCTCTTCTAGTTTCATCGAAAACGATTTTTTAAAGAAACAAGAGTTTTGCTTAAAAGGGGGAGATAACTCTAATAACAAGAATCAGCTACCCTGTTCACACTGCTATCATGGATTTTTTGTTTCTCTACAAGGTACTCAATAACATGGTACTAGTAAGAATTTGTCCCTTGAGATGGTAACAAAAAAGTGTATGGCTCACGGTCTAAATGTTTACCAGAGCTTCATCGATAGCCTCTATATAGGCAACTCTCTGAACCGTGAAGAGCGATGGCGTTAAAATCTTCATAAATAATTGGTGTAAGTATTTGAAAATCGGAGGCAATTGATTGGTTGAGAAAAGTAGAGTAAACACTAAAACCCATTAGATAGTGTTTTTTTAAAAAGAACTTAGATCTTAGATACAATAAAATCTTCACCATTAAGACACCGAAAGGGATGGCGCGTATCCTCAATCCGACTTAGTGTTAACCACATGTTTATCGATAGTGTCTATATTGGTCACGCTATTAATCACGAAGACCGCTGCTGGGAGAATCTTCATGAATAATGGGTGCAAGTATTTGAAAATCTGAGGCGAATGATTGGTTGAAAAAGTTGAGTAAACTCTGTCTTTTTCTCATTACTCACAGTTTAGTAAATGTTCCGTTTTTCAGATTTGTCATATTATTACGCAATAAGTCGATATTTTGTGTTGCTTTTATTTTAAAGAGACACGTGACAAAGAGGAAGTACGGCTTGATGGCGGAATTGCGCCAGGCAATGGCAATGTACAGGTATTCTACTCGGGTGTATGGCACTATGTAAAGCAAGATGGTGTTGATGAAAGCCTCATTGAGTTCCTCTGCAAAAAGGCCGGATATTTTGGGTGAGTCCCTTTTTGGCTTGCACCTTCGGGTGCTAGCCTATATACTCATTTCGGTTTTTCAGCGGAAGTAATAGCTAGGGATCCAGGCTACGGAAGTAACCGCTTCTTCTACACATTATGTATTAGTATATTGTTTTAAATTAAAACAGAATACATTAATAATAGAAACTAAATGTTGATTTGTCGATTTGATTTAACTTAGCTTAAATGGATATTTCCACATACACAGCTGATACAATATACTTCTCCACGGCTAAGGCTTGTTTGAGTGAACCGGGACATGCATATTGAAGCAGTCTACTGATTCGACCATGGACGGGTCCACTATTTTATAGGTTTGACCAACCTCCGCGCATTGATATTGTAGCCAGTAATCCCTCCAACTGAGGCCATGTATTACAAAAAATGGCGCTACACTAGGTAATGCTTGATACAGCAAACTCTTGCAGTAACCAATAACCAACAGGAAATTGGCAATAAAACATTCAAACTGTTTTGGCTTGTGTCATAGATTTAAATACGTATGTAGGTCTATACTTGGGTGTAATCTCTTTACTAAATCTGTAATGTTCTCAACGGAATACATGTTTGTTTACAAGTAACCAAGTAACTGGTGTACATATTCGCTAAAATTGATTTTTTTTTTAATAAATAAATTATTTTTGTAACCAGGCGCCGATTTCACCAACAAATCCTTATGTTTTACTTAAATACTTAAGAAAATACTTAACTAAATCACTAAGTAAAACTTAGCAGAAATGTGTTTCACCAACAGAAATTAAGTGTCCACTTGATAACTAAGCTAAATTTAAGTTTTTACTTAAGTAAATTGGTTTGGTGAAACATGTTTTCCTTACTTAAGAAAACTTAGGAGGTAAACTTAAATTTAAGTTTTTAAGTAGCTAAGTATATACTTAAGTATGTTGGTGAAATCAGCGCCAGATATCGTTTTTCACACTATTTTCCTATATTATGAACAAAGCAAATTGAAATATTGACCTAAAAAATATTTAACCCAAAAATTAAACTTAGCTGGATTTCAGCTATATGGTGGCAGTGATTACTGTAACAGAAAGGGGTAGTAACCACTGCGGGGAGTTTGAGGTTTGACACGTTGGTGTCAACATTATTGATATTACAAGATCGAGGCTTATTCTGTTATGCTGTTATTAACGAACTGAAACGAATTATGTTATGAGATTCCCCTTTTGCCCCTACCTCCTCATTATAGTTACCTAACAAGGCAAGTCGTTCCTTTTCAAAGGAAACTTTATTTAGGCTCACGTGAGACAACAGCTCAAGTGTTCTTTTACCATCACTTTTCATACGTCTGTTCAAATTTGTTCAAATAGTGGGTCAGGGGGTCATGTCAGGGGTGTGGGTGGGGGGGGGGGGTCATTTTTGCCCCCGGAGCTCACAGTTTTATATAGATGTATACAGGGAAATTGTTGTTGTTGTTGTTGTTTCTTGTACATGTGTGCACTTTAAAGCCTTATGCATTTTGTATTATTTGGTCTTATGGATGGTGGGAGGTATACAATACTGGTTCTACCCAGGCTAAATGGGGTGGTCTGCCTCTACCACAAAAAAAAACGACCGTCATATATCATGTATATGGCCTTAAATGTGCTAAGAATGACGTAAAAACACCATACAAATTGTGACCAAGAAGTGTATCTGTTTATATTTCCTCCTATCTATGTGAGATATGTCAAAATGTATGCAATCATACTATACTTGTTTTCAAGGATGCTCATAGTCATGAGAAAATTGCACTTTAATGATCATCGGTCCGCCACGCCATGTGAATATTAGTAATGTTCTTCCTTTGCTCAATAAAAAATATACATGCATTAAAATGAAAGATAAGCTTGAATTATATAGGAAAACAATTAATGTACATTGAACATGTTATACTGAAATACAGAGAATGTACAATATGTTTAAATACGATATGTTTAAATACTGATGACTTTTTTTCCCTTAAAGATCGAATGTTGCTAAAGAACCAAATATCGACCGAGTTGGTACTGTGGCTTGTATACAGGGTCTAAAAAAATGCGATCGACTAACAGATACTCTTCAGTCGTGTGGTGGTACAACTGCAACATGCAACGGAGACATCCTCAGAGTGAACTGTCATGGTGGGAAACATTTTGTAATAATTGTGATTGTCATCAGTATCCTCACTCACATCTACCTCATCAGTATCATCACTCACTTATCCTCGTCGGTATCCTCAATCACATTTTCCTCATCTGTATCCTCAATCACATCGTCCTCATCAGTATCATCACTCACTTATCCTCGTCGGTATCCTCACTCACATCTTCCTCATCAGTATCATCACTCACTTATCCTCGCCGGTATCCTCACTCACATCTCTATCATCAGTATCATCACTCACTTATCCTCGTCGGTTTCCTCACTCACATCTTCCTCATCAATATCATCACTCACTTATCCTCGTCGGTATCCTCAATCATATATTCCTCATCAGTATCCTCACTCACATCTTCCTCATCAGTATTCTCACTCACATCTTCCTCATCAATATCATCACTCACTTATCCTCGTCGGTATCCTCACTCATATCTTCCTCATCAGTATCCTTACTCACATCTTCCACATCAGTATCCTCACTCACATCTTCCTCATCGGTATCATAACTCACATCTTCCACATGAGTATCCTCACTCACATCTTCCACATCAGTATCCTCATTCATATCTTCCTCATCATTATCTCACATCTGCCTCATCAGTATCCTCACTCACATATTCCTCATCAGTATCCTCCCTCACATATTCCTCATCAGTATCCTGACTCACATCTTCCTCATCAATATCTCACATCTTTCTCATCAGTATCCTCACTCACATATTCCTCATCAGTATCCTCACTCACATATTCCTCATCAGTATCCTCACTCACAATTTCCACATGAGTATCCTCACTCACATCTTCCACATCAGTATCCTCATTCATATCTTCCTCATCAGTATCTCACATCTGCCTCATCAGTAACCTAAATCACATCTTCTTCATCAGTATCCTGACTCACATCTTCCTCATCAATATCTCACATCTTTCTCATCAGTATCCTCACTCACATATTCCTCATCAGTATCCTCACTCACATCTTCCTCATCAGTATCCTCACTCACATGTTCCTCATCAGTATCCTCACACACACACATATTCCTCATCAGTATCATCAATCACATCTTCTTCGTCGGTATCCTCACACACATATTCCTCATCAGTATTCTCTCTCACAATTTACACATCAGTATGCTCACTCACATCTTCCTCATCAGTATCATCTCTCACATCTTCCTCACCAGTATCCTCTCTCACATCTTCCTCACCAATATCCTCAATCACATCTCAACAGTATCCTCAATCACATCTTCCTCTCCAGTATTCTCACTCACATCTTCCTCATAAGTATTCTCACTCACATATTCCTCATAAGTATTCTCACTCACATCTACCTCATAAGTATTCTCACTCACATATTCCTCATAAGTATTCTCACTCACATCTTCCTCATAAGTATTCTCACTCACATCTTCCTCATAAGTATTCTCACTCACATATTCCTCACCAGTATCCTCTCTCACATCTTCCTCATCAGTATCCTCACTCACATCTTCCTCACCGGAATCCTCACTCACATATTCCTCACCAGAATCCTCACTCACATATTCCTCACCTTTATCCTCACACACATTTTCCTCACCAGTATCCTCACTGACTTCTTCCTCACCAGAATCCTCACTCTCATATTCCTCACCAGTATCCTCACACACATTTTCTTCTCCAGTATCCTCACGTCTTTCTCACCAGTATCATCACTCACAACTTCCACACCAGTATCCTCACTCACATCATCCTCGCTGGTATCCTCACTCACATCTTCCTCACTCACATCTTTCTCATCAGTATCCTCACTCACATCTTCCTCACCAGTATCCTCTCTCACATCTTCCTCACCGGTATCCTCACTCACAACTTCCACATATGTATGCTCACTCACATCTTCCTGATCAGTATCCTCTCTCACATCTTCCACACCAGTATCCTCAATCACATCTTCCTCATTATTATATTCAATCACATCTTCCTCATCAGTATCCTCTCTCAAATCTTCATCATCACTATCCTCTCTCACATCGTTCTCATTAGTATCCTCCATCACATTGTCCTCATCAGTATCCTCATTCACATCTTCCTCATCAGTATCCTCACTCACATCTTCCTCATCAGTATGCTCTCTCACATATTCCTCATCAGTATCCTCAATCACATTTTCCTCATCAGTATCCTCACTCACATCTTCCTCCTCAGTATCCTCACTCACATCGTGCTCATCATCAGTATCCTCACTCACATCTTCCTCATCAGTATCCTCTCTCACATCTTCCTCATCAGTATGCTCTCTCACATATTCCTCATCAGTATCCTCAATCACATTTTCCTCATCAGTATCCTCACTCACATCTTCCTCCTCAGTATCCTCACTCACATCGTGCTCATCATCAGTATCCTCACTCACATCTTCCTCACCAGTATCCTCATCAGTATCCTCATTCACAACTTCCACACCAGTATCTTCAATCACAACTTCCACATCAGTATCCTCAATCACACCTTTCTCATCAGTATCTTCAATCGCATCTTCCTCATCAGAATCCTCACTCACATCGTCCTCATCAGTATTGTCTGTCACTTCTTCCTCCTCAGTATCTTTACTCAGAACTTACATATTAGTATCCTCACTCATATCTTCCCCATTAGTATCTTCAATCACATCTTCCTCATCAGTATCCTCTCTCATATCTTCATCATCAGTATCCTCTCTCACATCATCCTCATCAGTATCCTCTCTCACATCTTCCTCATCAGTATCTCACTCACAGCATCCTCATCAGTATCCTCTCTCACATTGTCTCATCAGTATCTCACTCACATCTCCTCATCAGTATCCTCATTCACATCTTCTTCATCAGTATCCTCAATCACTTTTTCCTCACCAGTATCTTCACTCACATTTTCCTCATTAGTATCCTCACTCACATCGTCCTCATCAGTTTCCTCAATCACTTTTTCCTCACCAGTATCTTCACACACATTTTCTTCATTAGTATCCTCACTCAAACCTTCTTCACCAGTATCCTCTCTAACATCTTCCTCATAAGTATCCTCAATCTCATCTTCGTCATCAGTATCCTCGCTCACATCTTCGTCATCAGTATATTCATTCACATCTTCGTCATCAGTGTCCTCACTCACTTCATCAGCATCAGTATCCTCACTCACATCGTCCTCTTCAGTATCCTCAATCATATCTTCGTCATCACTATCCTCAATCACACCTTCCTCATCACTATCCTCAATCACACCTTCCTCATCACTATCCTCAATCACATCTTCGTCATCAGTATCCTCAATCACACCTTCCTCATCAGTATCCTCAATCATATCTTCGTCATCACTATCCTCAATCACATCTTCCTCACCAGTATCCTCAATCACATCTTCCTCGCCAGTATCCTCAACCACATCTTCCTCATCACTATCCTCAATCACATCTTCGTCATCAGTATCCTCATTCACATCTTCTTCATCAGTATCCTCAATCACTTTTTCCTCACCAGTATCTTCACTCACATTTTCCTCATTAGTATCCTCACTCACATCGTCCTCATTAGTTTCCTCAATCACTTTTTCCTCACCAGTATCTTCACACACGTTTTCTTCATTAGTATCCTCACTCAAACCTTCTTCACCAGTATCCTCTCTAACATCTTCCTCATAAGTATCCTCAATCTCATCTTCGTCATCAGTATCCTCGCTCACATCTTCGTCATCAGTATATTCATTCACATCTTCGTCATCAGTGTCCTCACTCACTTCATCAGCATCAGTATCCTCACTCACATCGTCCTCTTCAGTATCCTCACTCACATCTACCTTATCAGTATTCTCAATCACATCTTCCTCACCAGTATCCTCAATCACATCTTCCTCATCAGTATCCTCAATCATATCTTCGTCATCACTATCCTCAATCACACCTTCCTCATCACTATCCTCAATCACATCTTCGTCATCAGTATCCTCAATCACACCTTTCTCATCAGTATCCTCAATCATATCTTCGTCATCACTATCCTCAATCACACCTTCCTCATCAGTATCCTCAATCATATCTTCGTCATCAGTATCCTCAATCACACCTTCCTCATCAGTATCCTCAATCATATCTTCGTCATCAGTATCCTCAATCACACCTTCCTCATCAGTATCCTCAATCACATCTTCGTCATCACTATCCTCAATCACACCTTCCTCATCAGTATCCTCAATCACATCTTCGTCATCACTATCCTCAATCACATCTTCGTCATCACTATCCTCAATCACATCTTCCTCATCAGTATCCTCAATCACATCTTCCTCTCCAGTATCCTCAACCACATCTTCCTCATCACTATCCTCAATCACATCTTCCTCATCACTATCCTCAATCACATCTTCCTCATCACTATCCTCAACCACATCTTCCTCATCAGTATCCTCAACCACATCTTCCTCATCACTATCCTCAATCACATCTTCCTCATCACTATCCTCAATCATATCTTCCTCACCAGTATCCTCAACCACATCTTCCTCACCAGTATACTCTATCACTTTTTCATCCTCAATCACGTTTTCCATTCACCATTGCTAATGAACACCATATAACAATGTGCATGCTACTAAAACGTTATGTGAATTCATGTTTTAGTGTTCGAAAATGACAGGCAATATTTTATTGAAGGCACATGGCAAAATCTTCTTTTTCTAGCAATGGTTATTCGAAATTTGAATGTTGTGATAACGTGGCTTATTCTATTTAGAAATGATGTCTCATCTGATCTAGATTGATGGATAATGGACCAATTTATTTCACGTATAATACAAAACGTATTATACAAAACAACTTGTAAAATTATACCAAACTTTTCGGATATAAAGGGTATACGTTTTGCCATATAAGTATTCTTTCTGATGTTATGTTCACATCAATATAGTTAAATTACTGGCATACACAATGACTGATTTTTCTCATGCCTAAAATATGTATTTGGTTGAAAATTTCACATTACCATACCCCATCCATTGCGGGTCTATTTGTTAAAGAAGGCTGACCAATAGTCCTTAAATGACAAAAATGAAGGCAGTATGCTGAAATATTGCAAAACTATATATATTTAGGCACTTAACATTTGTATTCATAAAATGTAGAATAGCATGATTTGACACTACAATGTAATTTTGTTCCCATTATATTCAACTGTATGATAACTTAATTACAAACGAACCTGTGTTTTCTGCGTCATTGTTGAAGATGGTGGTGTGCAACGAGTTTCGCGGACTTGAGATACACACTGTGTGTGAAGTGTGTCTGCTGGGCATACATATAGTGTGATACACATTGTGTGTGACGTGTGTCTGCTGGGCATAGATATAGTGTGATACACGCTGTGTGTGAAGTGTGTCTGCTGAGCATAGATATAGTGTGATACACACATTGTGTGACGTGTGTCTGCTGATCATAGATATAGTGTGATACACACTGTGTGTGCCGTGTGTCTGTTGAGTATAGATATAGTGTGATACACACTGTGTGTGACTTGTGACTTCTGAGCATAGATATAGAGTGATACACACTGTGTGTGAAGTGTGTCTGCTGAGTATATGTATAGTGTGATACACACAGTGTGTGAGTGTGTCTTCTGAGTATAGATATAGTGTAATACACACTGTCTGATACGTGTGTCTGCTGAGTATAGATATAGTGTGATACAAACTGTGTGTGACGTGTGTCTTCTGTGTATAGATATAGTGTGATACACACTGTGTGTGACGTGTGTCTGCTGAGTATAGATATAGTGTGATACACAGTATGTGACGTGTGTCTTTTGTGTATAGATATAGTGTAATACACACTGTGTGTGACGTGTGTCTGCTGAGTATATGTATACAGTGATACGCACTGTGTGTGGCGTGTGTTTGCTGAGCATATATATAGTGAGATACACACTGTGTGTGAAGTGTATCTTCATAGTATAGATATAGTGTGATACACACTGTGTGTGCGTGTGTCTGCTGAGTATAGATATAGTGTGATACACACTGTGTGTGACGTGTGTCTTCTGAGCATAGATATAGTGTGATACGAACTGTGTGAAGTGTGTCTGCTGAGTATATGTATAGTGTGATACACAATGTGTGTGACGTGTGTCTGCTGAGTATAGATATAGTGTGATACACACAGTGTGTGACGTGTGTCTTCTGTGTATAGATATAGTGTGAAACACACTGTGTGTGTGTCTGCTGAGTATATATATAGTGTGATACACACTGTGTGTGACGTGTGTCTGCTGAGTATAGATATAGTGTGATACACACTCTGTGTGAAGTGTGTCTGCTGAGTATATGTATAGTGTGATACACACTGTGTGTGAGTGTGTCTTCTGAGTATAGATATATTGTGATACACACTGTGTGTGACGTGTGTCTTCTGTATATATATATAGTGTGATACACACTGTGTGTGACGTGTGTCTGCTGAGTATATGTATAGTGTGATACACACTGTGTGTGAGTGTGTCTTCTGAGTATAGATATAGTGTGATACACTCTGTGTGTGAGTGTGACTTCTGAGTATAGATAAAGTGTAATACACACTGTGTGTGACGTGTGTCTGCTGAGTATAGATATAGTGTGACTCACACTGTGTGTTAAGTGCGATTTCTGAGTATAGATATATTGTATTACACACTGAGTGTGACGTGTGTCTGCTAAGCATATTTATAGTGAGATACACACTGTGTGTGACGTGTGTCTGCTGGGCATAGATATAGTGTGATACACACTGTGTGTGACGTGTGTCTGCTAAGCATATTTATAGTGTGATACACACTGTGTGTGACGTGTGTCTGCTGAGTATATGTATAGTGTGATACACACTGTGTGTGAGTGTGTCTTCTGAGTATAGATATAGTGTGATACGCACTGTGTGTGAGTGTGTCTTCTGAGTATATATATAGTGTGATACACACTGAGTGTGACGTGTGTCTGCTGAGTATATGTATAGTGTGATACACATTGTGTATGAGTGTGTCTTCTGAGTATAGATATAGTGTGATACACATTGTGTGTGAGTGTGTCTGCTTGGCATAGATATATTGTGATACACACCGTGTGTGACGTGTGTCTTCTGGGCATAGATATAGTGTGATACATACTGTGTGTGACGTGTGTCTGCTGAGAATAGATATATTCTGATACACACTGTGTGTGACGTGTGTCTTCGGAGTATAGATATTGTGAGATACACACTGTGTGTGACGTGTGTCTGCTGAGTATAGATATAGTGTGATACACACTGTGTGTGACGTGTGTCTTCTGAGTCTAGATGTAGTGTGATACTCACTGTGTGTGACGTGTGTCTGCTGAGCATAGGTATAGTGAGATACACACTGTGGGTGACGTGCGTCTGCTGAGTATAGATATAGTGTAATACACACTGTGTGTGACGTGTGTCTTCTGAGTATAGATACAGTGTGATACACACTGTGTGTGACGTGTGTCTGCTGAGTATAAATATAGTGTGATACTTACAGTGTGTGAAGTGTGTCTTCTAAGCATAGATATAGTGTGATACACACTGTGTGTGAAGTTTGTCTGCTGAGCATAGATATAGTGTGATACACACTGTGTGTGACGTGTGTCTGCTGAGTATGATATATTGTGTTACACACTGTGTGCGTGTATCTGCTGAGCATATATATAGTGTGATACACACTGTGTGTGACGTGTGTCTTATGAGTATAGATATAGTGTGATACACACTGTGTGTGACGTAGGTCTGCTGGACATAGATATAGTGTGATACACACTGTATGTGAAGTGTGTCTTCTGAGTATAGATATAGTGTGATACACACTGTGTGTGACGTGTGTCTGCTGAGCACAGATATAGTGTGATACACAAAGTATGTGAAGTATGTCTGCTGAGCGTAAAAATAGTGTGAAACACACTGTGTGTGACGTGTGTCTTCTGTGTATAGATATAGTGTGATACACACTGTGTGTGACGTGTGTCTGCTGGACATAGATATAGTGTGATACACACTGTATGTGAAGTGTGTCTGCTGAGCATAGATATAGTGTGATACACACTGTGTGTGAGTGTGTCTGCTGAGCATATATATAGTGTGATACACACTATGTGTGACGTGTGTCTGGTGAGTATAGATATAGTGTGATACACACTGTGTGTGTGTAGTGTGTCTGCTGAGTATAGATATATTGTGATACACACTGTGTGTGAAGTGTGTCTTTTGAGTATAGATTTAGTGTGATACACACTGTGTGTGAGTGTGTTTGCTGAGTATAGATATAGTGTGATACACACTGTGTGTCACGTGTGTCTGGTGGGCATAGATATAGTGTGATACACACTGTGTGTGAAGTGTGTCTTCTGAGTATAGATATAGTGTGATACAAACTATGTGTGACGTGTATCTGCTGAGTATATATATAGTGTGATACACACTGTGTGCGAAGTGTGTCTGGTGAGTATAGATATAGTGTGACACACACTCTGTGTGACGTGTGTCTTCTGAGCATAGATATAGTGTGATACGAACTGTGTGTGAAGTGTGTCTGCTGAGTATATGTATAGTGTGATACACACTGTGTGTGACGTGTGTCTGCTGAGTAAAGATATAGTGTGATACACACTGTGTGTGACGTGTGTCTTCTGTGTATAGATATAGTGTGATACACACTGTGTGTGAGTGTGTCTGCTGAGTATATATATAGTGTGATACACACTGTGTGTGACGTGTGTCTTCTGTGTATATATATAGTGTGATACACACTGTGTGTGACGTGTGTCTACTGAGTATATGTATAGTGTGATACACAATGTGTGTGAGTGTGTCTTCTGAGTATAGATATAGTGTGATACACACTGTGTGTGAGTGTGTCTTCTGAGTATAGATAAAGTGTGATACAAACTGTGTGTGACGTGCGTCTGCTGAGTATAGATATGGTGTGACTCACACTGTGTGTTAAGTGCGTCTTCTGAGTATAGATATAGTGTGATACACACTGTGTGTGATGTGTGTCTGCTAAGCATATTTATATTGAGATACACACTGTGTGTGACGTGTGTCTGCTGGGCATAGATATAGTGTGATACACACTGTGTGTGATGTGTGTCTGCTAAGCATATTTATATTGAGATACACACTGTGTGTGACGTGTGTCTGCTGGGCATAGATATAGTGTGATACACAATGTGTGTGAGTGTGTCTTCTGAGTATAGATATAGTGTGATACACACTGTGTGTGAGTGTGTCTTCTGAGTATAGATAAAGTGTGATACAAACTGTGTGTGACGTGCGTCTGCTGAGTATAGATATGGTGTGACTCACACTGTGTGTTAAGTGCGTCTTCTGAGTATAGATATAGTGTGATACACACTGTGTGTGATGTGTGTCTGCTAAGCATATTTATATTGAGATACACACTGTGTGTGACGTGTGTCTGCTGGGCATAGATATAGTGTGATACACTCCGTGCGTGACGTGTGTCTGCTGAGTATATGTATAGTGTGATACACACTGTTGTGAGTGTGTCTTCTGAGTATAGATATAGTGTGATACACACTGTGTGTGAGTGTGTCTTCTGAGTATAAATATAGTGTGATACATACTGTGTGTGACGTATGTCTGCTGAGCATAAATATAGTGTGATACACACTGTGTGTGACGTGTGTCTGCTGAGTATATGTATAGTGTGATACACATTGTGTATGAGTGTGTCTTCTGAGTATATATATAGTGTGATACACACTGTGTGTGACGTGTGTCTGCTGGACATAGATATAGTGTGATACACACTGTATGTGAAGTGTGTCTGCTGAGCATAGATATAGTGTGATACACACTGTGTGTGACGTGTGTCTTCTGAGTATAGATATTGTGAGATACACACTGTGTGTGACGTGTGTCTGCTGAGTATAGATATAGTGTGATACACCCTGTGTGTGACGTGTGTCTTCTGAGTATAGATATAGTGTGATACACACTGTGTGTGACGTGTGTCTGCTGAGCATAGATATAGTGAGATATACACTGTGGGTGACGTGTGTCTACTGAGTATAGATATAGTGTAATACACACTGTGTGTGACGTGTGTCTTCTGAGTATAGATATAGTGTGATACACACTGTGTGTGACGTGTGTCTGCTGAGTATATATATAGTGTGATACTCACAGTGTGTGACATGTGTCTTCTAAGCATAGATATAGTGTGATACACACTGTGTGTGAAGTGTGTCTGCTGAGCATAGATATAGTGTGATACACACTGTGTGTGACGTGTGTCTGCTGAGTATGATATATTGTGATACACACTGTGTGCGTGTGTCTGCTGAGCATATATATAGTGTGATACACACTGTGTGTGACGTGTGTATTCTGAGTATAGATATAGTGTGATACACACTGTGTGTGACGTGGGTCTGCTGGACATAGATATAGTGTGATACACACTGTATGTGAAGTGTGTCTTCTGAGTATAGATATAGTGTGATACACACTGTGTGTGACGTGTGTCTGCTGAGCACAGATATAGTGTGATACACACAGTATGTAAAGTGTGTCTGCTGAGCGTATATATAGTGGGATACACACTGTGTGTGACGTGTGTCTTCTGTGTATAAATATAGTGTGATACACACTGTGTGTGAGTGTGTCTGCTGAGCATATATATAGTGTGATACACACTATGTGTGACGTGTGTCTGGTGAGTATAGATATAGTGTGATACACACTGTGTGTGTGTCGTGTGTCTGCTGAGTATAGATATAGTGTGATACATACTGTTTGTGAAGTGTGTCTTTTGAGTATAGATATAGTGTGATACACACTGTGTGTGAGTATGTCTGCTGAGTATAGATATAGTGTGATACACACTGTGTGTGACGTGTGTCTGCTGGGCATAGATATAGTGTGATACACACTGTGTGTGTAGTGTGTCTTCTGAGTATAGATATAGTGT
Source organism: Cyrtodaria siliqua (assembly GCA_037043455.1). Lineage (NCBI taxonomy): Eukaryota > Metazoa > Mollusca > Bivalvia > Adapedonta > Hiatellidae > Cyrtodaria > Cyrtodaria siliqua. The sequence continues at coordinate 19,059 of JAWPHD010015667.1, read as the reverse complement.
GATACAAACTATGTGTGACGTGTGTCTGCTGAGTATATATATAGTGTGATACACACTGTGTGCGAAGTGTGTCTGGTGAGTATAGATATAGTGTGACACACTCTGTGTGTGACGTGTGTTTGCTGAGCATATATATAGTGAGATACACACTGTGTGTGAAGTGTGTCTTCATAGTATAGATATAGTGTGATACACACTGTGTGTGACGTGTGTCTGCTCAGTATAGATGTAGTTTGATACACACTGTGTGTGAGTGTGTCAGCTGAGTATAGATATAGTGTGATACACACTGTGTGCGACGTGTGTCTTCTGAGTATAGATATAGTGTGATACACACCGTGTGTAACGTGTGTCTTCTGAGTATAGATATAGTGTGATACACACTGTGTGTGACGTGTGTCTTCTGAGTATAGATATAGTGTGATACACACTGTGTGTGAGTGTGTCTGCTGAGCATAAATATAGTGTCATACACACTGTGTGTGACGTGTGTCTTCTGAGTAGCATATATGTAGTGCGATACACACTGTGTGTGAAGTGTGTCTGCTGAGTATAGACATAGTGCGATACACACTGTGTGTGACGTGTGTCTCCTGAGTAGCATATATATAGTACAATACACACTGTGTGTGAAGTGTGTCTGTTAAGCATATATATATATATAGTGTGTTCTAAACGATTACATGCAATTGACAGCTCATCAATAATTGGTTTAAGTTATTTCGAGCCCCACCAGAGAGCGGGGATACACAGGATTCCGGGAGAACAATACGAAGGAATCCGGTATCCCTGACCAATTCTTAGTATCGATTAGATTCCTATGGTTCTTTAATATGCTCGAAATGATAAATCCGAAACACGGGACTGCCCGGTTAACGTCTGCATCTGACGGACGAGGCTAAGAGCGGTGCGTTGCCTAAGGACACACCAAAGTAACTATCTCGGTCACCCGGCCCGCTTCTGATTTCTTCGTTACGCTATTACCAAGATATCTGCAAGTAAAACATATTCATGATACGGTCTTGGCAGGCCTAACTCAGTGATGACGGTGTGGTTCCAATCTGTGATATCCGGATTCTGAACGTGCTTGGGGCCTCCGCGGCCTCTTGTGTTATAAAAGAACTAGAAACAATAAACAACGTTCTGAAAAGCGTGTGTCCCGAAAATCGTTACGAGCTAGAAGGTTGTTCCACGGAAGACTTGTGTCGCCTTACATGTGTAATGCACTAGGTCAGGTTGCAGATTAAAGTTTCATGAAAATGGGCATAACTCTGCCGAAATGAAAGTCTGAGTTATTGGACATGTGTATTGGCATTCGAGGTTAGGTTATAGATTAAAGTGTGGACAAGTGTTGGTCGAGGTTAGGTTATAGATTAAAGTGTGGACAGACGACACAAGTACAAAATGATCCCTAAGTGTCTTCCATGCTTTACAGGCGACACAAACATGTAATGTTGCTATTAAAATGGTAGTTGTTGGTGTTTTGTTTCAGCTCGTGCACCACCGACACGTCTTGTAGATGGAAGTTCACCGGGAATGGGGAGAGTGGAAGTGTTTCGCAACGACACGTGGGGAACAATATGTAAACATGGCTTTTCTAAGGAGGCTGGCGGAGTGCTCTGCAGAGCATTAGGATATCCGGGGTAACGTTATTGCACTTTATTAGACAAAAAAGACTAAATATGTCCCTTTTCTGTTATACAGTATAGAAAACAAGTGTCACAGTATACATATGACATCACGGATTCAACGGATCAATGCTATTGAAAGTTAAAGCCCATATACATGTATATTAAATCATGATTGAAAAGAATTATGAAAATCGGATGAGAAATGTAGTGACTGTCGATGGGGGGCCTATATGACCTTGCGGTCGGGTTCCTGGACTTGTGGGGAACCAGCTGATTCCCGCCAAATGACACCATGTGACCGCCCGCAGAGATGTGAGCGCGGTCTGCGAGTAGGAAGCCATACTGACGAGACGCTGACTAACGACAGGACTGATAAATAGTAGTTTAACTCATATCCTGACAAGATCCCGGGGGATGCTGGCAACAGACAGGTAGGAAGCACTTTACTGGTGTCAGAAGTGATCTGAATCTGCGCCTGGGAGGAAACTAGTCGTCCCGGCTGCGCACCACGCACCACAGGTGGGTGGGTTTGCGTGAGATTGAAAATCTCGCCGGGACGACAGTTTTCGGCGAAATCTTCAGCGGCATTCGGTCGCACCTACATTTAAACCAACTGTTTCTGCCTGTTGTGTTCGTCTTTTTCCAGGGAGGGTTAAATAAGCTATTTTTCAGTGGGGTGCCAAGGCGACATTGTGCATGCGCGGAATGTTCCGATGTAAACATTGATCCAGGGAAGGATTCCGTTGTTGATCTTGTGGGCAGTGTACCTTGGCTGGTGATTTAATTATGTTTACAGTTAGTGTTATTTACTTTGATTAATTTAAATTGATAAAATTATGGAGTGCAGACCTGACGGCGTTCAGGCGCGGATCTTGGTCAATTATGCATCCGCGGGGGATCTGCTGCACATTCCAGGTATGGGTTCAAAGTGGGCATCTGCCATTATGGCAGTACGGAGGGCACATGGCAACCTCACCCTGGGAATGTGGGAGGCACTCACGGATAATTTGGGGCTGGGGGTGCAGCACATGTTAGATTTCACACCAAAGCCATGCATGCCCCCAGCAGTAGGAACAGAATTCCATACAGGTCTGGGTGGGGTCGATCACCAGAAAATAGAGAGGGGGGAGGATATAGTCGGTGCATTTGGGAACACAGGGACAGGTGGCTCCCATGGGTGGACACCACACATGGAGAGCCCGTCCCAGTGGCGGTTGCCACCATGTGCAGATGCCCCCAATGTGCACTCAACCCCAGAGCCCTCCCTCAGATATTCCGCCTTTGAATCGGATATTAAGCCTTCAATGTTTGGGGCTACGGGGCAAATAGGACCCCCAGTCTCACGGATTTGGGGCAAATAAAAGATATGCTTAGAATGATGGGCGACCTTGTGGGTTTGAAGGTAGAAGCGGGGAACCCGGCCCAATCAGCTGCCAATGTGGAGAGGGTTGTTGCAACGGTCGAGTCCAGTCCGGTAGTAGCAAAAGGGGTTGCCATCACTAAAAGCATGTCCACAAAAAGTGCTGGAGCGGTCCCAAAGGCCTCTAAAAAGGCGAGACACATGCGGTATGCCTCTCTCCCGTCCTCCCCATCATCAAGTGAGGACGGTGACGATGAGAGCTCTGAAGATGAGAAAGCTAGGGGTAAAAAGAGTGGTAGAGCAGCACGCTTTCCATCGCGGGGTGGTAGGACGGGACGTTCACCATCACGAAGTGGCAAGAAGCGTCGCTCCCCATCGCGAAGCGACTTGAGCATGGACGATAGTTTGTCTGGGGTTGACCGGAAGCACCTGGTATACAAGCGGGGAATGTCTTCTGCTTATAAACATGGCGGATCTAGGGAATGGGACCCCATCAAGTCCCTACCCAAGGCCCTCATGTATGATGGAAAGACACAATGGCTGGTGTTCAAACAGCGTTTCACCAGTTATGCTAGCATGAAGGGATGGTCCAAAGCCCAATGCCTAGATTGTCTTTGTTGGTCTTTGACGGGCAAGGCTGCAGAGTATTGTGCTCTTATTAGGGAACCGAATGTCGGCAGATCTATGTCGTACCGGCAAATGCTAGCACAGCTAGAAAGCAGGTTCAGTTCCAAAGAACTTCCGGCTACTGCACAAGCCAGATTAAAACAGGCTGTGCAGGACCCAGATGAGTCATTGGAAGACTGGGCTGACAGGGTGTAAACATTGGCAAATAAAGCATTTGTGGGTCTGCCAATTACTTACTCGACCCAACAGGCGGTGGTACGGTTCTGTCAGGGACTGGCAGACCGTGAAGCTGGCCATAGGGTCGGGCTCGAGCAGCCGGATCGCATTGAAACCGCTATAGACAGGATGAGATGGCACCACCACATGACTTAGGCTGTGTATGGGAAGGCCCGTCAAGAACCCAAGCGGGAGCTGGAGTATAATATGGATGACCCAGTGGTTGTTTGGGCGGTCCAGGAGCACAAACCCCGGGAGGCCAGTAGGGTAGATGACGTTCTCGCTAAATTAGAACAAAAGTTCGAAACTTTGTCGATGAAGTTTGACTCGCTTAGTGGGGGCCAGCAGGCAGACAAGGGACAATGGACCTCACCCCAGTGGCAACCTGAAAGCCCACCCCCATATCAGAGGCAATCACCGAGATTGGCATGTTTTGGGTGCGGGGAGGCTAGGCATTTCCGGCGGGAGTGTCCACACAGGGAGCATGTTGAGAAACGGGACAGGGTCGAGGGCATGGGCCGAACCTCGATCCGGGGACGAATAGGCCAGACAAGGGAGACACTGATCAGTAAAGAGGCAGTGTCATCGGGGGCAAAGCCCTTAAATTGTGACCAGGTAGAGAGTCAAAAGAGTGCTCGCCGGTCCACAGAATAGCCGGGAATGCCTGAATTAAATGGTTTAGTGGGGGGTGCAGATCCGCCGGGATGAAATTGTGTTGGGTGACCCATTAGTAGAGGGTCAAGGGGCTCAGACGGGGAGCCAGTTAGTGGTAGTAAGCAACGTGCAGCCAGAGACAGGGCTGGCGCTAGGGGTTATGTCATCACCAAATCAGGGTAAAATAAGTTTTACCGAGAGGGCGGAGAACGAGGGAGTAGAAATACCTGAACATATGGGCAGGGTAGATCCAGGGGATCTGGGGTTGATCGCATCTCCATCCGTGGCAAGTGATTTCCAGGCGGGAACTCAGGGGACAAGTAGTCCAGAGGGGCCGGAAGTAGAAGGCCAGGGTACGGATGGAGGGGAGGCGGTTAAGGTGTGCAAGTTGGGTTCTACATCCCAGTCAATTGTTGAGGTCCAGGTAGACGGACATAAAGTGGATGCAGGGGCGGAGGTTACCATTATGGCAGATAGGCTTTATTGGTCTATGGAGGTCCGGTAACTTTAAAGATGGGCGAGAAGCTGTATAAGGAGACTGTGTATGTAGCTCCTATCGCGGAAGATATGTTGCTGGGATGCGAAACGTTATTTCACCTGGGAGCAACCAATATGAATGTGGGTGAGGGTGCATTGAATAATTGATGGTCAAGTCCTGGGACTGAGTACTGGCCAGGGGGCTATTGGCCTGGCAGTATCGGTACTACCTTCTAGGACGACCGTATGTGGTCAGAATGGACCAGACAAGTTTGACTTGGTTGTTGAGGTTAGTGAACCCCAGGGGCAGTGTGTGGCAAGAAACGCGGGACTGCGGATGCAATGTCTTGGATACCAATGGTACCGGGATATTGCAACGCGTTTAAATGCCGGAGTTGAGCCAGGGGAACTGCCATGTGGGGGTTGTGAGTACTGCGCCAGGGCGGATAGGAACTGGGGGTGTTTCATCCGAGATGTGGATGAAGCGGTTTCGTTGGCGGCGTCTGGAGCGCAGGGAGTTGCGGGGGTACACCAAGGTGGGAATGTCAACTACTGTGCGGGGACGGAATGTCAGCGAAAAGGTTCCTGGGATGCGGAATTGATCACTCCGCGGGATCCGCAAGAGGTGCAGGGAAGCGAGGCTTTTGAACAAAGCTGCTGTAACCGCCAAGTGATAGTCAAACTGGAAGGGTCGAGCGGTACTAGAGGGATGGTAGTAGAACCGGAGGTAGAGGTTCGAGGCAAATGGGGTGAACCGGATCCAGGGTATATGGTTTACGGGCCGGATACAGGGGCAGATGAGGAAGACCCTTGGAGGCCCTGGGATTCATGCAGATCCGTGGTACATGACCATGGGGCATGCGAGGGTTCTCCTTGGAGGCCCTGGGTTTCGCAGGACCGATGGGCAAACCGGGACGAACCGTGGGTACCCCGGGATCCGGGAGGGGGGCCAGTCACCAAGAGGTGAGGTGGCCTGTCCTGAAGTGACAGCCTGGGATTTTGGGAGCGGATGCTCCGTCCAGGCGTCACCAGGATGCTAGACTGTGCAAGAGGGAAGTGGAGACGGCCACCCTGCTCGTCTTGTCCAGGGAATCAAGGGCAGGTACTGCCTTGTCCAGGGGACAGAGAGCAGGAGGAAGCCCTGCTGGGGCAGGTACGGTTGGCCCGCCAATTGGGTAACTCCCGTGGGCTGTTGACTGTGGCGCGGGAGGCGGATCAGCTGCAAGTCGCGGAGACTGCTTGGATCCGGGTCATATCGCCCCAGTGGGCGGGGGTCAACGCAGGAAAAGGGGGGAGAGTTCAGGGCCCAGCCGGACATGCGCCTGTTGCAGGACCCGTATTTTCCCCGGGTAGTTAGCGACGCTGCAATGGGGCGGAGTAGAGCAACATATTGTGGGCGGCTCAGGACCCAGCCTGGACTCTTGTCCTGACACAGGAGTCTGGCCCCTTTCGGGCAGTGGACGAGGAACCCAGTCTAGGTGAGCCTCGCGGGGCGAAGGAGGTCCCCGGAAGCTTAGAACTGTTAATGGAAGGGTATTTGTCGTCAGGAGAGGAAGGGGATGATGCCGCACTGTTTGCTTTGGACCCTGACACCACCATCCCTGAGATAGCTGGTTTAGGGGACGTGATCCAGCTGTCCGTGGATGAGGCCGGTGCGGGGGTGGTCCGGCATCCGTTGACAAGCGGTAAGTCAGAGAGTAGGGACGAGTCGTCCCTAGTTGGTGGTGGTGACGCAGGCTATAGCCCGCCTAAAGGACAGGACCGGAAAAGTCGAGGGATTAGGAAGCTAAGGGCTCGACCAAGGAAACGAGGAAGGAGGCAGCGGGGAACATCCGGGAGTACTCCGGCCAATGAAGGTAGCCTGCCGCGCCGGGTAGAGTGAAGCTACTCTCCGGCCGGACATCTAACGGGGTTGGTGGTGCGGCCTGCTGGTTCGGAGCGGGGCAATCAGTGCTCACACAGGCAGAGTGGGGATCGGAGGCTGAGGAGGCCGGATGGGTATGACCGGAGGCTGAGGGGTCCGGATGAACTTGATTGGAGGTCGGGTGCCGGTGGACGGGAACCGTCCCGGCACCGTCCTCAAGGACGGAAGGGAAAAGCAGGGAAGGACCACTGGGACATACGGGCGCCTGTTCCCGTTCCCCATGGGGAAGAGGACCACAGCAGCCCTGGTGACCTCAGGGTCAGGTTGACCCAAGGGGAAACCGAAGTGAGTAGGCTGGTAGAGGCTTGTGACTCCGGGATGGGTGTAGGGGACGCCCATGGCTCCCCACCTGGGAATCTGCTGGCTGTGATCCTGCAGGTTGGTGTGCGGGGCAAGGAGTTGGATTCCTGACGGTTAGGGGGGTGTTGTTATAGAGTTGCTACCCAGTAGGGCGATTCCGCACCCCTGAATAGTGAATAAGGGGAGGCATGGTTAGAGGCGTCGCCTCCTTACCTTCATACTAAACAAGAAGTGTTAGATTAATTAGTAAGGTTAAGGATGGTTACCCGGGGTTAATATATATTGTCAGGGACCATTATCAAATAAAGCTCATAAACCAGTTACGCTTTGGTCATAGGGTTCATGGGAAATAGTGCGGGTAGGGATTAAGGTATGGTCAACAGGGGCTATTAGGATTAATTGTAAAGTTTGGTCACCAGGGTCATCTGTAGAGGGGAATCATTGACGGTATGTTATTATTATTTTATATAGGGATGTTATTCTTATTATTCATGGCGCCTCAGCGGCCGCGCTGGGCAAAAGGTCGCTTACAGGCTATGTTGGGGGAGGCTCCCCCTTGGTCATAACTTTGGTGGGAGGTTTACAGTATGTGGTAGTATCCAAGTCCAGGGGAGGCCCATGACAGTTGGGGCTAAACGCCCGAAAAGGGAAGTTAGCGCTCACCGGTGACACTCTGGGTTCAGGAGTGGAGTGAGGGGTCCCCTAGGCAGAAGGACCATTATTATAAAGTGGGGGGGGGGGGGAGTGTAGTGACTGTCGATGAGGGGGACTATATGACCTTGCGGTCGGGTTCCTGGACTTGTGGGGGACCAGCTGATTCCCGCCAAATGACACCATGTGACCGCCCGCAGAGATGTGAGCGCGGTCTGCGAGTAGGAAGCCATACTGACGAGACGCTGACTAACGACAGGACTGATAAATAGTAGTTTAACTCATATCCTGACAAGATCCCGGGGGATGCTGGCAACAGACAGGTAGGAAACACTTTAGAAATAAAGAAGATATGAATATTTGAAAGTTGTTCTGAAAAGGATATGTAGAAGCCGACATTTTGCGAATCTTCAATGGTCATATCTTTTGCGTTAATCATCCGATTTTTATACTCCTCAAAATGTTCGTGGGAGCATATAGTTGCCATCATGTCCGTCTGTCCGTATGTCAGCATATAGTTGCCATCATGTCCGTCTGTCCGTATGTCAGCATATAGTTGCCATCATGTCCGTCTGTCCGTATGTCAGCATATAGTTGCCATCATGTCCGTCTGTCCGTATGTCAGCCTATAATTGCCATCATGTCCCTTGGTCCGTACGTCCGTTCGTCCGTTCCACTTTCTTGTCCGCTCAACTCCTTCTACAATTTTCATCCTTCATAGTATCAATTTGATGTTTAGTAGAGGCATATTGTCAGGCCGTTCCAGTTGAATGATTTTTGGCGGAGTTACGGTAGCTTGCCCGCCCTATTTCACGTTTTTCATCCGATTTTCATGTAACTTCATATGAAGTATTAATATCATGTCTAGTAGCGCATATTGTCAGGGCGTTCCGGTTGAATGATTTTTGGCAGAGTAACTGGACTTTGAATTGTTTAGATTCTAAAGCTTGTCCGCTCAACTCATATAATTATGTTTCATTTGATTTTCATGAAACTTCATAGGAAGTGTCAGTCGGATGTATAGCAGTGCATATTGTCTAGACGTTCCGGTTGAATGATTTTTGGCGGAGTTACGTGACTTTGAACTTTTTCGAATCTAAAGCTTGTTTAATCAACTTCTAAGTTGTTCGTCCTTTTTCTATGAAACTTCACATGAAGTATCAGTAAGATGTCTAGTAGCGCATATTATCAGGCCGTTCCGGGTGAATGGTTTTTGCCGGAGTAACGGGACTTTGAACGGAGTTTTTCATATCAAAAGCTTGTCCACTCAACTCCTACATTTTCGTGCGATTTTCATGATACTTTATAAGAAGTGTTACTGTGTCTAGTAGCGCATATTGTCAGGGCGTATATATGAAGTATCAGTATGATGTCTAGTAGCGCATATTGTCAGGCCTATCCGGTTGAATATTTTTTTGCCGGAGTTACGGCACTTGAAACGGAATTTTTCATTTGACATTTTAACATTGATGTAAATAGAGAAAATTATTGGCGTTTCATCCAGAAAACGGTAGTATCAATAACACAATTCCGGACATAACACAAACTCTCATTTATCTGAGATGGGTGCCCTAACGAGAACGAGAACAATTAGTTATAACCATCATAATAATGATGAATACCGTTGTTTTGATACTCTCTACGTCTCACAGCACAATTAATTTTCAATATGGTCCCATTGTAATGTTTTCGTTCGTGGCATTGAGAAAAAAATAATTTTACAACATTTCATTCGGCTAAAATTCGTCATTGGTCCAATATCTGCGATTTAAAACACAATTAACACATATGTACCTTGTTTTAAATGTCATGTTTTATGTATCGGTACCTGTCAACATTTGACAAAACTAGAACCCCGTGGTATTTAGACCCCTATCAACATTTGACAAAATTAGAACCCCGTGATATTTAGACCCATGGTGTCTAAATGAGAACTAATTATTTAGAAATCTTAAATCAACATGAACTATTTTGTGATATATTCCTAAAATGCTAGATTCCGCACGTGGTAAGGATAAATCAATGTATCCGATGGAAAATTCTCTAAAAAGCAGAATAGAGAAACTGTGTTTAGTTTTTGTATTCTTCCTCTGTAGGGCATGAGTACTCAAGGGCAGATAATAGTGTTGTGAGTCCTCTAAGACTAGTGTTTCCTTTTAGCGGTTGCAGCAAGACTACAGCAACGGAATCTGGAATTCTGAGGTTTCGTTCAGGCGAGGGAACAATTCATTTCACAAACCTCAGTTGCAATGGTAACGAGAAGAACATTCTGTACTGTAACTACACCACATATGACGTCACATCCGGCTGTAGTCATAAAGACGATGTAGGAATTGTGTGCGAAGACGGTCAGTATCTCAATATAAAAAACAAGTACCTAATTGTTTTGGTTTGTAAAAAATGACAATATTGCTATGTTAAGCTGTCTCGGTACCTGGTACTTGCAACTGCACATAAAAGAGTTATTTGTTATAATGTGAATTATACTATTGTCTAAGTAGTTTACTGTTAAAGGGACACTTAATACTATTGATTGCTTCACCATGTTTAAAGGACACTCTGTACTCTTGATTGATTGAACATTTTAAAGTTTGTATCATAGTTAACCTTATGTATGTATCGTATTAAAGGGCTATATATAGATACATAAGCTATAATAAGTCACACATATACTTTAGAGGGGTTGATGCACTATTTTCAAACAAGGTTTATTTTAAAGGACTCTGAAAACTTTGAAACAATCTGAAAGAATTATCAAAATGACATGAAAAATAAAGGAGATATGTCCTATTGAAAATTTGCAAAGAAACTTAAATGGAGGCGGCCATCTTGGAACGATGACGTCATCGTGCCTTTTTACGATATATGGCATATAAACAAAAAGTACTCACTGCAAATGAAAAATAAGCATTCATTTTATACATTTTATATCTGTATATTTATTTTTAATCAATTTGCAGTGATTGTCTTTGCTTTAAAATGTATTTTGTCAATATGCTATATATGGTAAAAAGGTCAATCGGTCACATTTCTTTAATTTTCATGACATTTTGAAAACTCTTTCAGCTATTTTCAAGTTTTTCAGAGACCTTTTAAATAAAAATAAATCGTGTTTGGAAATAGTGCATCAACCCCTTTAAAGTATATGTGTGACTTATTATAGCTTTTGTATGTATTATATTAAGGCATATGTGTGTAATTTGTTAAAGCTTATGTGTATATCATAATAAGGCATATGTGTGTAATTTGTTAAAGCTTATGTATGTCTCATATTAAGGCATATGTGTGTAACTTGTTAAAGTTTATGTAGGTATCATATTAAGGCATATGTGTGTAATTTTTTATAACGTATGTATGTATTATATTAAAATATACGTTAGTATGATATTAATATTATGTTTGTATCATATTAAAGCTATGTATGTAGAATAGTAAAGCTATTGTAAGTACCATATTAAAGCTGGTTTGTGTAAATTAATTCAGCTCATACATGAATCATATTAAAGCTTATGTATGCATCATATTAAAGCTCATGTGTAAACCGGTAAGTATGTATGCTGTACCTGCATGTATGTGTATGATGTATCGGTATATATGTGTGATGTACCGGTAAGTATGTATGCTGTACCTGCGTGTATGTGTGATGGACGGATATACATCAATGATATATCGGTTTATATGTATGATGTATCGGTGTATATGTATGATGTATAGGTATATATGTATGATGAACCTGTATATATGTATGATGTATAGGTATATATGTTTGATGAACCTGTATATATGTATGATGTACAGGTATGTATGATGTATCGGTATATATGTATGCTGTACAGGTATATAGGTATGATGTATTGGTATATATTTATGCTGTATCGGTATATATGTATGCTGTACAGGTATATAGGTATGATGTATCGGTATATATGTATGATGTACCGGTATATATGTATGATGTATCGATATATATGTATGCTGTAAAGGTATACAGGTATGATGTATCGGTATGTATGTATGATGTACCGGTATATATGTATGCTGTACAGGTATATATTTATGCTGTACAGGTATATAGGTATGATGTATCGGTATGTATTTATGCTGTACAGGTATATATTTATGCTGTAAAGGTATATAGGTAAGATGTATCGGTATATAGTTATGCTGTATCGGTATATATGTATGCTGTACATGTATATATGTATGATGTACAGGTATATGTGTGATGTACAGGTATATATGTATGATGTACCGGTATATATTTATGCTGTATCGGTATATATGTACGCTGTACTGGTATATATGTTTGATGTATCTGTATATATGTATGATGTATCGGTATATTCGTATGCTGTACCGATATATATGTATGATGTATCGGTATATATGTATGATGTATCGGTATATATGTATGATGTATCGGTATATATGTATGATGTAGCGGTATATATGTATGCTGTGTCGGTTTATACGTATGAAGTATCGATATATATGTGTGATGTATCGGTATATATGTATGCTCTATCGGTATATATGTATGATGTACCGATATATATGTATGATGTATCGGTATATATGTATGCTCTATCGGTATATATGTATGATGTACCGATATATATGTATTCTGTATCGGTATATATGTATGATGTATCGGTATATATGTATGATGTATCGGTATATATGTATGCTGTATCGGTATATATGTATGATGTACCGATATATATATGTGTGATGGACCGTTATACATGAATGATGTATCGGTATATATGTATGATGTATCGGTATATATGTGTGTTGTATCGGTATATATATATGATGTACCGATATACATGTGTGATGGACCGTTATACATGAATGATGTATCGGTATATATGTATGATGTACTGCTATATATGTATGCTGTACCGGTATATATGTATGATGTATCGGTATATATGTATGATGTACAGGTATATATGTATAATGTATCGGTATATATGTATGCTGTACCGGTATATATGTATGATGTACAGGTATATATGTATGATATATCTGTATATATGTATGATGCATCCGTATATATGTATGATGTACCGGTATATATGTATGATGTTCCGGTATATATGTATGATGTTCCGGTATATATGTATGATGTACCGGTATATATGTATGATGTACAGGTATATATGTATGATGCATCCGTATATATGTACGATGTATCGGTATATATATGTATGATATACCGGTATATATGTATGATGTACCGGTACATATGTATGATGTACCGGTACATAGGTATGGTGGATCGGTATATATGTATGGTGTATCGCAATATATGTATGATGTACCGGTAAATTTGTATGATGTACGGTATGTTTGTATGATGTACCGGTATACATGTATGATGTATCGGTATACATCTATGATGTACCGGTATACATGTATGATATACCGGTATATATGTATGATGTGCCGGTATATATGTATGATGTACCGGTATATATGTATGATGTACCGATATATATGTATTATGTACAGGTATATATGTATGATGTACGGGTATATATGTATGATGTACTGGTATATATGTATGATGTACCATTATATATGTATGATGTACCGGTATATATGTATGATGTACCGATATATATGTATGATGTACTGCTATATATGTATGCTGTACCGGTATATATGTATGATGTATCGGTATATATGTATGATGTACAGGTATATATGTATAATGTATCGGTATATATGTATGCTGTACCGGTATATATGTATGATGTACAGGTATATATGTATGATATATCTGTATATATGTATGATGCATCCGTATATATGTATGATGTACCGGTATATATGTATGATGTTCCGGTATATATGTATGATGTTCCGGTATATATGTATGATGTACCGGTATATATGTATGATGTACAGGTATATATGTATGATGCATCCGTATATATGTACGATGTATCGGTATATATATGTATGATATACCGGTATATATGTATGATGTACCGGTACATATGTATGATGTACCGGTACATAGGTATGGTGGATCGGTATATATGTATGGTGTATCGCAATATATGTATGATGTACCGGTAAATTTGTATGATGTACGGTATGTTTGTATGATGTACCGGTATACATGTATGATGTATCGGTATACATCTATGATGTACCGGTATACATGTATGATATACCGGTATATATGTATGATGTGCCGGTATATATGTATGATGTACCGGTATATATGTATGATGTACCGATATATATGTATTATGTACAGGTATATATGTATGATGTACGGGTATATATGTATGATGTACTGGTATATATGTATGATGTACCATTATATATGTATGATGTACCGGTATATATGTATGATGTACCGATATATATGTATGATGTACTGGTATATATGTATGCTGTATCGGTATATATGTATGATGTACCGGTATATATGTATGATTTACTGGTATATATGACGTATCGGTATATATGTTTGTTGTACAGGTATATATGTACGATGTACAGGTATATATGTATGATGTATCGGTATATATGTATGCTCTATCGGTATATATGTATGATGTACCGATATATATCTGTGATGTACCGTTATATATGAATGGTGTATCGGTATATATGTATGATGTATCGGTATATATGTATGATGTACAGGTATATTTGTATGACGTATCGGTATATATGTTTGCTGTACCGGCATATATGTTTGATGCATTGGTATATATGTTTGATGTACCGATATGTATGTGTGATGTACCGTTATACATGAATGGTGTATCGGTATATATGTATGATGTACTGCTATATATGTATGATCTACCGGTATATATGTATGATGTACCGGTATATATGTATGATGTATTGGTATATAGGTTTGATGTACCGATATATATGTGTGATGTACCGTTATACATGAATGGTGTATCGGTAAATATGTATGATGTACTGCTATATATGTATGATCTACCGGTATATATGTATGATGTACCGGTATATATGTATGATGTACCGGTATATATGTATGATGTACCGATATATATGTATTATGTACAGGTATATATGTATGATGTACGGGTATATATGTATGATGTACTGGTATATATGTATGATGTACCATTATATATGTATGATGTATCGGTATATATGTATGATGTACCGATATATATGTATGATGTACTGGTATATATGTATGCTGTGTCGGTATATATGTATGATGTACCGGTATATATGTATGATGTACTGGTATATATGACGTATCGGTATATATGTTTGCTGTACAGGTATATATGTATGATGTACGGGTATATATGTATGATGTATCGGTATATATGTATGCTCTATCGGTATATATGTATGATGTACCGATATATATCTGTGATGTACCGTTATATATGAATAGTGTATCGGTATATATGTATGATATATCGGTATATATGTATGATGTACAGGTATATATATATGACGTATCGGTATATATGTTTGCTGTACCGGTATATATGTTTGATGTATTGGTATGTATGATTGATGTACCGATATATATGTGTGATGTACCGTAATACATGAATGGTGTATCGGTATATATGTATGATGTACTGCTATATATGTATGCTGTACCGCTATATATGTATGATGTACCTGTATATATGTTTGATGTATCGGTATATATGTATGATGCACCGATATATATGTATGATGTAGCGGTATATATGTATGATGTACCGGTATATATGTACGATGTATCGGTATATATGTATGATGTACCGGTAAATATGTACGATGTATCGGTATATATATGTATGATATACCGGTATATATGTATGATGTACCGGTACATGGGTATGGTGGATCGGTATATATGTATGGTGTACCGATATATATGTATGATGTACCGGTAAATATGCATGATGTACTGTATGTATGATGTACCGGTATACATGTATGATGTATCGGTATACATTTATGATGTACCGGTATACCTGTATGATCTACCGATATATATGTATGATGTACCGGTATATATGTATGATGTACCGGTATATAGGTATGATGTACCGATATATATGTATTATGTACAGGTATATATGTATGATGTACGGGTATATATGTATGATGTATTGGTATATATGTATGATGCAGAGGTAAATATGTATGATGTACCGGTATATATGTATTATGTACCGGTATATATGTATGATGTACCGATATATATGTATGATGTACTGGTATATATGTATGCTGTACTGGTATATATGTTTGATGAACCTGTATATATGTATGATCTACCGGTATATATGTATGATGTACCGGTATATATGTATGTTGTACCGGTATATATGTATGATGTACCGATATATATGTATTATGTATAGGTATATATGTATGATGTACGGGTATATATGTATGATGTACTGGTATATATGTATGATGTACCGGTATATATGTATGATGTATGGGTATATATGTATGATGTAGAGGTAAATATGTATGATGTACCGGTTTATATGTATGATGTACCGGTATATATGTATGATGTACCGATATATATGTATGATGTACTGGTATATATGTATGCTGTACTGGTATATATGTATGCTGTACTGGTATATATGTATGATGTATCGGTATATATCTATGATGTACCGGTATATATGTATGATGTACTGGTATATATGACGTATCGGTATATATGTTTGCTGTACAGGTATATATGTATGATGTACAGGTATATATGTATGATGTATCGGTATATATGTATGCTCTATCGGTATATATGTATGATGTACCGATATATATCTGTGATGTACCGTTATACATGAATGGTGTATCGGTATATATGTATGATGTATCGGTATATATGTATGATGTACAGGTATATATGTATGACGTATCGGTAAATATGTTTGCTGTACCGGTATATATGTTTGATGTATCGATATATATGTATGCTCTATCGGTATATATGTATGATGTACCGATATATATCTGTGATGTACCGTTATACATGAATAGTGTATCGGTATATATGTATGATTTATCGGTAATATATGTATGATGTACAGGTATATATGTATGATGTACTGGTATATATGTTTGATGTACCGATATATATGTGTGATGTACCGTTATACATAAATGGTGTATCGGTATATATGTATGCTGTACCGGTATATATGTTTGATGTACCGGTATATATTTATTATGTACCGGTATATATGTACGATGTTCCGTTATATATTTATGCTGTATCGGTGTAAATATATGAAATACCGGTATATATGCTACGATGTATCGGTATATATGTTTGATGTACCGGTATTATGATTATATCAGGTCAGCTTGATAATCATCTTCCTAATGACGATACGATGACGACAGTTACTACGACGACGATGCCGCCAACTCGAAGACCTATGGTAAATGCTATAGCATATTGAGAGATCGTACACATATTCCTTTAGAATAATAGCTCCGATAGCTTCCTTATAAAGATTCCTATGCCCACGAGGGATCGAACCCACAGCGTTGAGGGGCAAGTGATTTCAATTCAGAAACTCTCACCACTCGGCCACGGACGCCCCTTTCTCGCATCCAAGCAAACGCCTATACAAATGAAATATTTTATTGTTCCTAACCCAATATTCAGTAATGTAAAATTTATCTTTTTGAAATATAGTGTAATGTTCTTGTTTTTTTTAACTAACGGCCTTAAAGAAAATAACCTCAGTCAATAATATGGGCAATAATTTGCCATACATTGTGGTAGAAATAAAAATAAAACGTGTACAGTTTGAATAATTTGGATTTTAGCTAGAATTCCCTGACTTTGATACCAAATAAAGCGTTATGGCAGCATGGACAAAATCTTGCATTCAAAATAATCTTGGACAAAAATAAAAACAAGATTGTCATGTGTCCTCCTCATGAGGAAGGTGGTTCCACATTAATTAACATTACTTGACGTCATGGTTATACTCGTATATGATGAAAATTCGTTATTATTTCGATATAATTTTAGTCAAACTTATTATTATCCAGGACATGTTGTGTTATGATGGGACTTGTAACAAGAAAGATTGCGCCACATCATCACATGGTTACCCTGAGTGTACAATCTCACAGGAAGGATTCTGTTACATTGTAAGTTCAGACGGATGAAGTCCATAAACTTACTTTGCTGATTTAACCCTTAACCCCCTATATATATATAATGGACTTTTCTTTCTATGAATTAAAACCATTCCATTTATGTGACAAAGGGGAGTTTGGGGAAATGACTTTTGTCGTCATTTGGCAGTTTAGTTTCTTTAGCAGTCGTTTCAAGGAAGTTGTGCATGAAATATTGGTCTAGGAAATATACACCATGCAGCCATGTTTTATATAGATCTTAAGAGCAGTCGGACATTGTAATCAGCATGCGAGTGACTCGCAGGCTGATCTAGGTTTACAATGACGCAAATGCTATTATAGTCATGCTTAGCGGGTTAATGGCTAAATCGTTTTTTGATTGGTAGACTGAAATATAGCATTACCACCCAAAAGCACCTCACGTTCAGCAGTATTGCAGCATATAGCCCAGTAATATTCCGGCATGCAAATGAAAAATTATCAGTAGCAATTTAATCATCAGTATTTTATCTAGTGAAACAACAAATAATAAATCAAGTATGGTCTCATCGAGTAGGTTCATTTAAACATCACCGTCGGAGTTTAAATTAACCAAAGAGATGAAGCCATACTCCATTTGTTTTGTAGCAAGTCTATTTCACCAGTCTGCATACTCTAACTTCCGATAACTGGATGTTATAATACATCATGTATTCTGACATAATTTTTAAACACATCCTCATTACTCCATTGAAATGTTGATTTAGTTTATATTATCGATACGTTCTACATGCATAAGTATGTCGTCTGCTTACAGGAGAGACGTGCAACAAAGGGCGGCGACTTGTTTAGTTTCGGCTGCACGGATACATGCGCCAACGGCACTACACGAAAGACGTATCCGGTGCTGGAAATCCAGGTTAGGTACTGTTGTACCGGCGCACGTTGTAACCTAAACTATGCGTACCGTGATTTGCTAACCAACCTCTCCAAAGTTGACAGTCTTCTAATTGACAACGTCGTTGGTAACAGTACAGATAATGTCGATCACAATATTGCAAACGAAAGTGTTGTGGTCATCTTGCTATTTGCAATTGCTT